>JXCR01062623.1:43992-75525 GCA_002079205.1 Phalaenopsis hybrid cultivar | reverse complement strand
GTGTAAGGCTCTCTTAATATATTTTGGTTGAGATAACTTCAATGCACCTACACTCATGTCCCTTTTAATTCTCATACTGAGGATCATTTTAATTAGACATAAATCCTTCATTTCAAACGCCTTTGATAATTACTCATTCAAGTCTATGATATTCTTCATATCTGCTCTTGCAATCAGTCTAACATTCACGGACAAAAGCACAATATATTGATTACCAAAATATTTGATAAAATAATATTGATCTCCTCTCAACACTTCATGTACTCATTCTCTTATATAACATGTCAAATCTTTTGTATTACTGCCTTGGAGCATGCTTCAAATTATAAAAACTCTTCTTTATTTTGAATATCATATCTTCTCATCATGAAACTTCATATCCACGCAGTTCTTGTCATGGCTATAGTTCCACTTCCAAGTCTCCATATAAAAGACATTTTACATCCATCTGCTCCAGATATAGATCTTCCTTTGCTATTAATTTCAATACAACTCTAATATTTGTCATCTTCACAGCATAAGAAAATATCTCTGAGCAATCCACTCCTTCCTTTTATCAAAACCTTTTCACAACAAGTCACAATTTGTAACGCTTGTCACCATCTGACTCTTCTTTCAACATAAAAATCTATTTATTGTGCAATACCTTTTTGTCATTAGATAATTCTGTCAAATCAACTATTGACCTTTGTGACTACATCTCATCATCCATGNCAAATATTTTTCAACATCTTTAGCATCTAATCTATTATAAAAATCACTAAAAGCATAATTTTTAGCATCACAGATTGTTATCATAGACTCCACACGGGTCATTTTATTTTTTTTCAGTTCTCTACGCTTTTACATTTAAACTAATTTTTATAACTTCTTATATGTTATATTTTCTTGCACATTATTATTCAACCGTCAATTATTTTTATTCATAAAAACTATTTCCTTTTGATTTTCTAAGTACATTTTTGTTACTTGTTTAATATTGTTTGTTATTTTATCTCACATAGAATTTGCTTCTTCATGAATATCTGAAATCTTGAAATCCTAAAGTTTAATCATAAAAATATTTTTATTTGTGTCTTTTAGGAGTTTTCATCTAACTTTATAATAATTAATCCTAGTAATCTTTATTTCACAATTCTTCGTCTTAAAATCTAGAACTAATAATCGATGATGAGTACGTAAATCCTCGTTTTGAATGACTTTACAATTTTTACAATCTCGACGATCTTTTGTTCTCATAAGAGAATAATCAATTTGTGTTTTATTAAATCAATTCTTATAAGTAATAATATGTTTATCTTTTTTCTTGAATTAAGTTGTAGCAATAACAAAATCATACTGAAGCAAAATCTAATATTCTCTTAATCAATTCAAAACTGTAGCTATCATGAATATTTCTAAAACCTTCTACCACCCTACCGACATTTTCATTTAAATCTCCTCCAAAAAAAAATTCATTCTTCAAGAGTTATCATTCATATTAAGTATTCTAAGTCATTCCAGAATTTTTCTTTAGAGCTTATATCTAAACCTATTTGAGAAACACTCATAATATTAAAAATCTTAGTATCAACAATAATCTTAATGGTAATAATTTTATCTTCAATTCTATTAATTTTTACACTAGTAACTTTCAAACTCTTATCTATAATTAAACCTACATCATTACTAACGCGGCTTTTGCCTGAATACCAAAATTTAAAACCTAAGTTATCAATCTCTCTAGTTTTTTCTCCAACACATTAAGTTTTTTGAAAATATAAGATATTTATTTTCTATGAATCATAATATCAACTACTTTTATTAATTTACCTTTGATAGTAGCTATATTCCAAGATCATATCCTAATATTAGTTTCATGGACTAACTTCTTTACTCGTATTCATCTGTAATGCTGGAACATTTGCTTATTTGACATTGCACCATAGTGCCGGTGTAACGGCTTTTGCACATTTATCATTGTATTTAGATCAGTGTGTCGCTTCCAAGGGACGTTCTAACATTTACACAGTGATCAAAATGATTCATGTCATGGTGTTTCAATAAATTTTACGTCGGCTGACGACAAGCTAATGCAACCCTCCAATTTTCACATCTGGGGTTTGGAGCCTGACAATTATAAGACGGGAAAAAAACCACTGAGCCACAACACACAAGGAAATACACTATGAATAAATGAAAAAAAAATGTGCATATTACACCCTACTCAAGTCTCTACAATTTGGAATATTATGGGATGCCTCACTTCTCTGTTTCCCACAAAGTAACTCGCAAAATCAAACTCCAGCGCCAGAACTCTTCATACACTGTAGTGACGTCAATGACTTAAAGTACTTAAATGCTGCAAACAATTTATGGCGCCAGCGCGCAACCCACAAGCACTGGGTTTCTTGGCGCTCGGGTTAAGGAACGATTAGAGCACGGCTGCGACACTCCTACACTATGGCTTTAAAGGCTTTGTTGGGCGCCTAAGAGCTCCTGTTGGCACCAGGGCGCCACTCCGGAAACTAGGGCACAATTCCATGTGTCAGGACATTCCAACCACCCCAATCAAGCTTCGCATATAACAATCTTCCACTTAGAGACTAATTGCAACAAATTTCTCTTCTTCAAACATGTACCAACTTCATAATATTGCTCTATAGTATGGCTTAACTTCGATCTGAACCCTCCTAAACTCAAACTAAAGACAAACATAGCTTCAATTTCTCAATTGTAATAAGCTTAGTCAACATATTTGCAAGAATTTTGAGCCATGTGTATCTTCTCCAAAGATAGTTGATTATCTTTTAAGAGTGAACAAATGAAGTGATACCTTAGAAGAATGTGTTTCGTCCTGACATGAAATGTGATATTCTTAGTTAGATGAGTAGCACTCATACTATCACCATGAAGTTTTTTATTCTCTTACACCTTGACAGTATTGTCATAAATTCCTATAAAAAAATAATTTCCTTGCTAGCTCCAGTAATAGCAATATACTCAACTTTTGTAGTCGACAATAAATAATCTTCTATAATCTAAAAACCTAACTCATTGATGTGTTCCTCAAAGTGGAAATATAACATGTTATTCTACTAGCAATATCTCGTATTAAATCAAAATCTACATATCTTTGTAGATCAATTTATGCACTTCCAAAACAACGTCTTGTTGATTATTCCTCTCTAGTATCTCAAAATTCATTTCACCGCCTCCCAACGATACTTTTTTGGATTACTCGTGTATTTTTTAACCACTCCTACTGCATGTATAATATCTAGTCTTATACATATCATTGCATATATCAAACTTCTAAAAGACGTAAGGAGTTATTTTAAATTGTACTTGCTCTACTAACTTAAATGATTGTTTTTTGGATAGTTTAAAATAACTTCATAAAAGGTTGCAAACTGGTTTTATCTCACTTATATGAATCTGTGTAAGGCTCTCTTAATATATTTTGGTTGAGATAACTTCAATGCACCTACACTCATGTCCCTTTTAATTCTCATACTGAGGATCATTTTAATTAGACATAAATCCTTCATTTCAAACGCCTTTGATAATTACTCATTCAAGTCTATGATATTCTTCATATCTGCTCTTGCAATCAGTCTAACATTCACGGACAAAAGCACAATATATTGATTACCAAAATATTTGATAAAATAATATTGATCTCCTCTCAACACTTCATGTACTCATTCTCTTATATAACATGTCAAATCTTTTGTATTACTGCCTTGGAGCATGCTTCAAATTATAAAAACTCTTCTTTATTTTGAATATCATATCTTCTCATCATGAAACTTCATATCCACGCAGTTCTTGTCATGGCTATAGTTCCACTTCCAAGTCTCCATATAAAAGACATTTTACATCCATCTGCTCCAGATATAGATCTTCCTTTGCTATTAATTTCAATACAACTCTAATATTTGTCATCTTCACAGCATAAGAAAATATCTCTGAGCAATCCACTCCTTCCTTTTATCAAAACCTTTTCACAACAAGTCACAATTTGTAACGCTTGTCACCATCTGACTCTTCTTTCAACATAAAAATCTATTTATTGTGCAATACCTTTTTGTCATTAGATAATTCTGTCAAATCAACTATTGACCTTTGTGACTACATCTCATCATCCATGATACACTCTCACCTCTTTGAGCATTCAACTTAAGTGGTTCCTTTATAGCACTCTGATTAAACACTATCAGTTGATAATAAATAGACAAAAAAATGAGAATACATGGCCATTCTGACTTCCATAACATGTGTTCGAGAAACTTCTCGTGCTTCATCAGATTAAGCATGTTTTACTTTCTCTATCTTTCTGCTCACCAATATCTTCTATCTCAAGATATTTGGAAGAAATTGATGGACAATCGTGAGTTCTATTTATGTTTTCGTAAATGTTCATTTCATTAAAAGTAACACTTTTGCTCCTAATGAATTTTTTATTCTGATAATCCCAGGATTTGTACCACAATTTATCTGAGTCATACCACATCAGATAAAAGTGCACGACGTATTTTGAATCAAGTTCATTCTTAAATTATACATAAACATGAACAAAAGATAAACACCCAAATACTTCCAGGTAAGAGATTTATCTCCTTGCCACTAGGTTTTTTTAGGTAAGTCTTCATTTAAAGGTACTAACAAGCCAATACTTATTAGATAAACTGCAATATTCATTGTTTCTGACCAGAACTACTATGGCAAATCTGCATGCAACCTCATACTCCTAGCACGCTCAGTGATGGTTTTATTCATGCACTCAACCACATTATTGTGTGGTGATGTCCTTGGAATAGTGAATTCATATTTGATTCCTTCTAAAGCACAATAATTTATGAACATCTAATCACAATACTCGTCACCATTATCTGATTTGAGAGACTTCAATCTTAAATATGTCCTACTCTCAACCATGTTTTTTCACTTCTTAAATACATCAAATACATTAAATTTATTTTTTCAAAAATACAACATACATTTCTAGTGTAATCATCAATAAAAGTGAGAGTATGAAGAGAACAATCACAGGTAACATGAAATTAAACTTTGATGACATTATAAAGTTGGTGCTGGATGAAAAAGTTTGCAAGAAAGCTACCAATGAAATTTCAAATTATGTTTTGAATGTTTAAAACAGAGAAATTAATCTGGATAGAAACACAGACAAGTAAAGATTCTAAGTCAAGAAAGAAAAATTAAAATCCCTGTAAGAGAGATAAAAGCTTATGTCAAATACTAGAACAGCGGGAAAAAAATGTCATTTTAAAAAAAACCACAAAGCTCCTAAGAAAGTCGATTGTGGAGGTCCATATAGAAAGTTATAATAGACTGAACTGGAGCGGGACCCCATACATCTGTATGCACTAATCCAATTTTTTGGATTTCAAATTCNTAACTTTACAGATTTTAAACCATGAAACTTATTTTTAGAAAGAAGATATTTCATACATTTCTCACTCACTCATANCAGACAAGTAAAGATTCTAAGTCAAGAAAGAAAAATTAAAATCCCTGTAAGAGAGATAAAAGCTTATGTCAATACTAGAACAGCGGGAAAAAATGTCATTTTAAAAAAAACCACAAAGCTCCTAAGAAAGCCGATTGTGGAGGTCCATATAGAAAGTTATAATAGACTAAACTGGAGCGGGATCCCATACATCTGTATGCACTAATCCAATATTTTGGATTTCAAATTTGACCAATTTTAAAGAAAGTAATCTTATTTTGCTTGCAATAAACACAATCTTCACAAAAATTTAACCTTACAGATTTTAAACCATGAAACTTATTTTTAGAAAGAAGATATTTCATACATTTCTCACTCACTNTTCCTTCGCACAGGCAGAGGGATCGCGAGAGAGGAAATAGGGAGGGGAAGAATGCGAAGCTTGCCTGCCCTACTCAACTGATCGAATGAATTAAAAAGGGGCGTAAGTTGGTGGACTACAAAAAACATGTGGGAGATTAAGGAGGGATTAAGGATTAATCAAGTTTTAATTAAAATAAGTAAACGTATAACTTCAACATTTTATATCTCCCAAACCATTTAAATTTTACATATGATGCTTTATATTAAATTGCTCAATTTAACACGTAGATTTTATAAAATTTTTTCGATTGAAATCTGAATGATTCAAAAATTTAGAAATATATTAAGTAGCCAAAAATTTTATCAACTTTCTCAAAAATTGATTATTACACCTTATTCACAAGAAATTTATTTTTTCAATTAATTAGTTGTAAAAAGTAGGATGTGTCATGAGCATGCGAGTTATCGAAGGATTATATTTGANAACTCACACAAATCAATTTTTTCCTCAAACATAAAATATATCTAACTTAATTGAGCTTCTAGATCAATCAATTTGACAATTTGATATAAATATCACCCTTTCCAATAATACTGCAGGCCTATTTTCTCCTAAATACACATTTCCTAGATTATCTTGAGTGTAGTTTTTGAACACCTCTTTGTTCGGGCAAGTATGAAAAGAGTAACCAAAATATAATATCCAAGATTTGATACTTTCTATAAATAAAATAAGGAAGCCGCCTTGGATTTCATTAGTGAAGACATTCCTAAAGAGTTTTCTATCTNTAAATTTCTCCAACAAAATGACAAAAGCTCATTTCAAAATATTCATCTTAAGATTAAATTTTCATTTTTTTTCAAATACAATCCTACGATAACTCGCATGCTCATGACACATCTTACTTTTTACAACTAATTAATTGAAAAAATAAATTTCTTGTGAATAAGGTGTAATAACCAATTTTTGAGAAAGTTGATAAAATTTTTGGCGACTTAATATATTCCTAAATTTTTGAATCATTCAGATTTCAATCGAAAAAATTTTATAAAATCTACGCGTTAAATTGAGCAATTTAATATAAAGCATCATATGTAAAATTTAAATGGTTTGGGAGATATAAAATGTTGAAGTTATATGTTTACTTATTTTAATTAAAACTTGATTAATCCTTAATCCCTCCTTAATCTCCCGCATGTTTTTTGTAGTCCACCAACTTACGCCCCTTTTTAATTCATTCGATCAGTTGATTAGGGCAGGCAAGCTTCGCATTCTTCCCCTCCCTATTTCCTCTCTCGCGATCCCTCTGCCTGTGCGAAGGAATTCGTTTGGCCCCTTGTAGCAAGGCTGCGACGTGCAAGGGGCGAACATATGTGAGTTGCAGGCGAGCCAAGCGGCCCCCTAGGTGCCAAAGCTCGTAATTTGAGGTTCCAGGATGGAATCTAAGAGAAAGAATTCTTCTCTCTCGCCATTCTAAGCATTCATTTCCTTCCTCACTCTTCAGCTCTTCAGTTTTGACTTTTGCCTCATTTTTCATTTCTGGTAACTGTCGGAGGTGTTGATCTTGTGTTGAAAGTATTGAATGTGAATTGTGAGCTACATAAAATATTCAGGCATGAATTTAGCGAATAAAAGAGGAGTTTGAGAAGATAAAAAGAGAGAAGAAGATTTGGTCGCTTCGTAAAAGAGCTAGTAGCCGAGAAGGTTCTTTAAAGTATGTTTAAGCGGTTAAATTACTTTATGAGCCAAGATATCTTTAAATCTTAAGTTAATTGCAGATCCAGGTTATTTGTTTGCGTCGACAAACTCGATGTGAGAGTGTGAATATTCACTGTAAAGAGATCCCGTAAATTCAGGTAAAGTTTCAATTAACTAAAATTATTTAAACCTTAAAGTTTAATATTTTATTTTATAGGTTACTGAGCTCAATATAAAAGTTACCGCAACATTCAACCAGTTTCCGAAGATCAAAAATCTAGTGTGGCAGCTAAGGTGTGCAATTGCATTTCTAAATTTCAGTAATCATCTTTATTTCGGATTGTATGTTTAACTTCATATGTCCTTGTTTTAATCAAACCATTTATATTGATAGGAGAGATATGCATGATAAGGATAATAGAAAAAGATGTGCATGCATGAAAGATGTGCATGAGATGAATGATATTTAGATAAACATTATATGTAAGATAGACATGTCTGATAGGCATGCAGGATAAATATGCATGATATAAATAAGAGATATATATGTGATATATATAAATAAGAGATATACATGAGATAAATATATAAATGATTTAAAAGATGTCTAATGAATATTTGTACGACAGAATAAATATGCATGTTAGAAAAAGCATAAAGATGTCTCAAAATAATATATGTATAAAAAATGAAATGGTTTAAATATGAATGCTTGCATGTGCATGTTCAGATGAGTATTTCACCCACTAATGATACAGACAGAGGAAGTCAGTGCACCCGTGCGTGTAGAATTTTTTTATCATCCAGACAATTATGATAGTTAATTCATTAACCATTGTGTCGACGAGTTAATATCGACCAAGGACGAGTAGAACAGAGCTTACTTCCCATATAATTGTGATGTTTATATTGCTGACTGTTGTGTTGATGGGACGATATCGGCTAGGGCAGGTATAGGTCTCTCCACTCTAAATAATTGCGATGTGTAAATCGCTAACCGTTGTGCCGACGAGAGCTGACAGGGAAATATCGACCACGGGCGTGTTAGATTTGTTAACGTTTATCCTCACATAGACAAATGTGTATAAAAAGTATAAAATAAAGATAAAGTTAAAGTAAATATCTATAAAATATTTAATATGTTCATTTAGAAAAAAAATACATTAATGCATGCATTAGCATATATCAGATTGCTTCTAAAAATATAAAAGGCCGACATATAATAAGAATTCTTATAGATTCGCATGTGTAATAAATTTTCCCCAGATTATTGTAGTTTAGATGTGTGATTATTATTGGGTTATCTTTAGATAACTCACTATGTTGTTTTAACATTATTTTTAAATTTTAAACATTTGAACAAGATGAATAGAAGATGAGCAAATATATACAGGAGACGAGAACAAGAAATTGAAAGGTACAAATTTCTACTTATAAATTTTAATTATTTTCTTTAGTGGCACTTTTCATGCGTTATTTAAATACTAAAGAGTTAGTAATAGAATTAGCATATAAGAGATTTGATTTTCACCATCCGACCGTCCGTTCTCGTCTTGGTTAATTCCAAACCCCGAGTTTGGTGACAACATAAGGTAGTCGAAAAAAAGTTTCATAGCCCCTTAACAGGTATCTCTAGCAATGCAATTTTAAGCCAAAAAGCAACAACTTGTGGTAAATAATATTGATAAGGGATAGATAGATGTATGCTTATCATTCTCTTGTGAAGTTTTAATTTAGTTTTAGTCTCACGAAACAAGAGCATACTTTAATTTGATGTAATTTGAAGCAGGAGTCCAACTTTGGAAAGTGGTCATCTTTTGGGCAAGTTTTACTCAAGACCCATAAGTTGATGCGGACACGAATTTGATCAATTTTTTTTTCTTTTTCTTTTTCTANTGAAAGATATGCATGAGATGAATGATATTTAGATAAACATTATATGTAAGATAGACATGTCTGATAGGCATGTAGGATAAATATGCATGATATAAATAAGAGATATAGATGTGATATATATAAATAAGAGATATAAATGAGATAAATATATAAAAGATTTAAAAGATGTCTAATGAATATTTGTACGACAGAATAAATATGCAAGTTAGAAAAAGCATAAAGATGTCTCAGAATAATATATGTATAAAAAATGAAATGGTTTAAATATGAATGCTTGCATGTGCATGTTCAGATGAGTATTTCACCCACTAATGATACAGACAGAGGAAGTCAGTGCACCCGTGCGTGTAGAATTTTTTTATCATCCAGACAATTATGATAGTTAATTCATTAACCATTGTGTCGACGAGTTAATATCGACCAAGGACGAGTAGAACAGAGCTTAGTTCCCATATAATTGTGATGTTTATATTGTTGATTGTTGTGTTGATGGGACAATATCGGCCAGGGCAGGTATAGGTCTTTCCACTCTAAATAATTGGGATGTGTAAATCGCTAATCGTTGTGCCGACGAGAGCTGATAGGGAAATATCGACCAAGGGCGTGTTAGATTTGTTAACGGTTATCCTCACATAGACAAATATGTATAAAAAGTATAAAATAAAGATAAAGTTAAAGTAAATATTTATAAAATATTTAATATGTTCATTTAGAAAAAAACACATTGCATGCATTAGCATATATCAGATTGCTTCTAAAAATACAAAAGGCCGACATATAATAAGAATTCTTTTAGATTCGCATGTGTAATAAATTTTCCCCAGATTATTGTAGTTTAGATGTGTGATTATTATTGGGTTATCTTTAGATAACTCACTATGTTGTTTTAACATTATTTTTAGATTTTAAACATTTGAACAAGATGAATAGAATATGAGCAAATATATACAGGAGATGAGAACAAGAAATTGAAAGGTACAAATTTCTACTTATAAATTTTAATTATTTTCTTTAGTGGCACTTTTAATGCGTTATTTAAATATTAAAGAGTTAGTAATAGAATTAGAATATAAGAGATTTGATTTCCACCATCCGACCGTCCGTTCTCGTCTTGGTTAATTCCAAACCCAGAGTTTGATTACAACATAAGGTAGTCGAAAAAAAGTTTCATAGCCCCTTAACAGGTATCTCTAGCAATTTTAAGCCAAAAAGCAACAACTTGTGGTAAATAATATCGATAAGGGATAGATAGATGTATGCTTATCATTCTCTTGTGAAGTTTTAATTTAGTTTTAGTCTCACGACCTATCCATAAACAAGAGCATACTTTAATTTGATGTAATTTGAAGCAGGAGTCCAACTTTGGAAAGTGGTCATCTTTTGGGCAAGTTTTACTCAAAACCCATAAGTTGATGCGGACACGAATTTGATCATTTTTTTTTTCTTTTTCTTTTTCTTTTTTGGACAATTTGTGTAACATAGTCATAAAATGTCTCCACACGGATGAAACTAATTTAGATGAGTGTTTTTGGTTTTAGCAATCAACAATCTTACTATCATACTAATAAGAGAGAGAACTACGATGCTTCTTTTCCATTAAAGAAAAAAAATTATTGAAGAAGAAAATTTGTAATGGTGTAATAAATGATTGTGTAGAAGGTGAATTGAAAAGCAATACAAGTCCACACCTAAAAAGTACCATATATATTTTGGAAATATAATAAGCATAACAGATTGCTAGCAAAAGCNACTACGATGCTTCTTTTCCATTAAAGAAAAAAAATTATTGAAGAAGAAAATTTGTAATGGTGTAATAAATGAACTAAAAGCAATACAAGTCCACAACTAAAAAGTACCATATATATTTTGGAAATATAATAAGCATAACAGATTGCTTGCAAAAGATGCATATCATTCAAAGTTAAGGTCATATTTAAATAAATAAGCTTGCAACTTTCAACTAAAATTATTATTAAAAGAAGAAGATTATTACGCAACAAGGTTCAAAACTATTAGAAATAAGCAAACTGGGTGACACGGGAGCTAAGAAATGCTGTACATACAAGGCTTCCTTGAATCAGCTCATAAGTCTGCAAAACAACAGTAAGAAAAAAATGTTAAATTAGTAAACGATAACTAGACAGAAACTATAACAATATATTGAAAATGCTCAACTGATATATGAGATGGAAATATTTATATACACTAGTTCAAGTTTGGATGGAAATGAATCGACAATGGCTACCATCTTGACATAAGATGGGAAATGGGAAGTGGCTTATCCCGGAAAAATGATATATAAAATTTCTAGCCACACTACTTCAATATCATATGTCCCAAAGTTAATCAAAAGTAAAAGTAAAAGAGGCTGGATGTGATAGTGTGTGTGCGTGCACTTGTGTATGTGGCAGGCGTGTACACATTGTCGAATAATACAAGTATAAGTACAAAGCATCACATTAATACGAGCATATTAATAACAAATAATTATATACAATTTATGATATCATAATTTATATTACATGCATTACATACAGCAATATATTACATATAAAACATTAATGCTGCCTATAAGGCTACGTGTTGATACATGGATATCTACAAACATTTACATATAGGGAGCTTCAATCCTATTATTTGAAAATTATCATTTTCAAATCAATTTTTTTTTCACCGTTTACATTTTGGATAAAAATGTTATGCTTAAGAATTAAGCAAGCGAATGAAATTTAATGTTTTGTGCTCTTTTTCAAATTTAATAGCCATGCCTACGTTGCTTTTCAGAAAAGGAAATTCACTTTGTTTTCAAGAATCACTCTCATAATTAAAAAAAAAATTTTGGCATCATTTTCAGTAAAGANCTATAAGGCTACGTGTTGATACATGGATATCTACAAACATTTACATATAGGGAGCTTCAATCCTATTATTTGTAAATTATCATTTTCAAATCAATTTTTTTTTCACCGTTTACATTTTGGATAAAAATGTTATGCTTAAGAATTAAGCAAGCGAATGAAATTTAATGTTTTGTGCTCTTTTTCAAATTTAATAGCCATGCCTACGTTGCTTTTCAGAAAAGGAAATTCACTTTGTTTTCAAGAATCACTCTCATAATTAAAAAAAATATTTTTGGCATCATTTTCAGTAAAGATAATGTATTTTTTAATGAGAAAACGTTTAAATGATCCTTGAACTATTTGTATCGATATTTGATTTATTCTACTAATTTTTCAAATATGATCAAAATAATCCCTCTGGTGGACTATTTAGACTTAATTTGAGAAGTCAAACGACTATTTTGGATTAGGTTTGAGAAAGAACTAAATTGGATAGATAAGATAGTTTGGGACTAAATTATCCATCCATAAATAGTCCAAAGCGTCTATTTTGACATTTTCTCCGATATTTCTAGCAATTTTATTTTTGCTTCTACAACTATATAATCTCTAAACACAATATCACAGCATTAATTTTCATACAGATGTGGATCGAGTTTCATAAATTTTCATGGCAACTTAACCATTCATCATTTTTTTTTAAATACAAGGATGATTGGATGATAGATAGAGGACCCGTGTATTTGATTCCAAACAATTTGAAAGTCTTTACACTTTAGAATCACAATTATCTTCTCATGAAATCAAACTCATCAATAATGAAATTCAATGCATATGATTGNATTGCATCTAGATTAATGCAATTTTTTTATTCTTGGGCTAGACATTGGATTTAGGGAACTAAACCAGGTTTGTTAGCCAAACTTTCTTAGATACCCGGGAGGAGACGAGGAATAGAGTTTCTCACCAACTTATTGTATCACTTTTTCGCACTTGATTTCCTACAAAACCAATTCAGAGGAGAATCTCTCAAACATTTGAAAACCCTTAACTCTTAGAACTTATTAGCTTAGGCTCTTTGAACTTCAAAAATTTAGGATTAGTCACTTTAGAAAATATAACCAAAACTTCATACATTCAAGCCAGGTATAAAACCAATAGACTAAAACATTTTTTACTTTGAGATTTAACTTGTTCCACGTGGGATCGATACACAAAACTCAATTTCGTGCGTTACTTGTATGACATGTATATTTGTGTAATTCATCAGTGCTTCGTCGCATTTGGTTCATAACAATTTTTTAGCATCATTGTTAAGAAGAGGGAGCGAAGTTGAAGTTCAATTTAGAAAAATTTAGTTGAACCATTAGAATCTAAACTTGAAAACTATATTGTTTAACCTTTTTTGCATATTAGTTTGTTATTTCCTGTGTTGCCCAAATCCAAAAAAAAAATCTTGTTGCTTGTTTCTTGTTGTCCTGTGAAATTCANTAAACATAGTGTTGAAATTATTCAAGCACTGAACAACTGAACCATCATTCACCATCTTCATATTGAACAATTTTTCATCCTAAAGACTGTATTTTGAGGCTGGAAACTTCTAATACATCATTGTTATTGCAATCATAAGATCAACAATAACTTTTTAATTCACAATGTTGAAAGCCACATATGAGGAAAGTGAAAGTCGGATCAAACCTAGGATTGTTCGATCAAGCACTTCATATTCTTCTGGTGTTATCGATTATGGTTTCCTGGTGATTTCTTCAAGAGACAAATACAGTTTCTTTTGATAAAATAAATCTTCAATTTACATATTATAAAAAGTAAAGTTTGAACCATTGAATTTCTCAACATTGTACCTCGCATCATCATCCATTGATCCCACTCACAAACATTACTTCTAATTAGGTGAGTACATTAATCCAACCCTATTAATTATTAGCTAATATAACAAAGGGCATTTTACTTCCCATTTTTAGAATTTTATGCGAGAAAATGCCCCTTGGTGATTCTTTTAGGGCAGTCATACAAAAAATTAATAGCATTCTTGGGACAATATCGTAAAATTTGAGGATAAAATTAATATTATTTTATGATTTCCAGAGCTTCTTTATAAGCATTGCTGCAAGCAAGGGGGCATCCTTCATCAACCTGGCAAAGGATTAACACCTGCTTAAGAGATTAAAGATGAGCCTCATTTTGTATGAAAACAAATCCTAAAAATGGAAATGCTTTATGGCTTTGGGTGTTGACATATCTAATAGATGCTATAATTTTAAGGCATCCTATTTGGATGTCATTATTGAATATAATAAAATCTATAAATTTCTCCAACAAAATGACAAAAGCTCATTTCAAAATATTCATCTTAAGATTAAATTTTCATTTTTTTTCAAATACAATCCTACGATAACTCGCATGCTCATGACACATCTTACTTTTTACAACTAATTAATTGAAAAAATAAATTTCTTGTGAATAAGGTGTAATAACCAATTTTTGAGAAAGTTGATAAAATTTTTGGCGACTTAATATATTCCTAAATTTTTGAATCATTCAGATTTCAATCGAAAAAATTTTATAAAATCTACGTGTTAAATTGAGCAATTTAATATAAAGCATCATATGTAAAATTTAAATGGTTTGGGAGATATAAAATGTTGAAGTTATACGTTTACTTATTTTAATTAAAACTTGATTAATCCTTAATCCCTCCTTAATCTCCCGCATGTTTTTTGTAGTCCACCAACTTACGCCCCTTTTTAATTCATTCGATCAGTTGATTAGGGCAGGCAAGCTTCGCATTCTTCCCCTCCCTATTTCCTCTCTCGCGATCCCTCTGCCTGTGCGAAGGAATTCGTTTGGCCCCTTGTAGCAAGGCTGCGACGTGCAAGGGGCGAACATATGCGAGTTGCAGGCGAGCCAAGCGGCCCCCAAGGTACCAAAGCTCGTAATTTGAGGTTCCAGGATGGAATCTAAGAGAAAGAATTCTTCTCTCTCGCCATTCTAAGCATTCATTTCCTTCCTCACTCTTCAGCTCTTCAGTTTTGACTTTTGCCTCATTTTTCATTTCTGGTAACTGTCGGAGGTGTTGATCTTGTGTTGAAAGTATTGAATGTGAATTTTGAGCTACATAAAATATTCTGGCACGAATTTAGCGAATAAAAGAGGAGTTTGAGAAGATAAGAAGAGAGAAGAAGATTTGGTCGCTTCGTAGAAGAGCTAGTAGCCGAGAAGGTTCTTTAAAGTATGTTTAAGCGGTTAAATTACTTTATGAGCCAAGATATATTTAAATCTTAAGTTAATTGCAGATCCGGGTTATTTGTCTGCGTCGACAAACTCGATGTGAGAGTGTGAATATTCACTGTAAAGAGATCCCGTAAATTCAGGTAAAGTTTCAATTAACTAAAATTATTTAAACCTTAAAGTTTAATATTTTATTTTATAGGTTACTGAGCTCAATATAAAAGTTACCGCAACATTCAACCAATTTCCGAAGATCAAAAATCTAGTGTGGCAGCTAAGGTGTGCAATTGGATTTCTAAATTTCAGTAATCATCTTTATTTCGGATTGTATGTTCAACTTCATATGTCCTTGTTTTAATCAAACCATTTATATTGATAAGAGAGATATGCATGATAAGGATAATAGAAAAAGATGTGCATGCATGAAAGATATGCATGAGATGAATGATATTTAGATAAACATTATATGTAAGATAGACATGTCTGATAGGCATGTAGGATAAATATGCATGATATAAATAAGAGATATAGATGTGATATATATAAATAAGAGATATAAATGAGATAAATATATAAAAGATTTAAAAGATGTCTAATGAATATTTGTACGACAGAATAAATATGCAAGTTAGAAAAAGCATAAAGATGTCTCAGAATAATATATGTATAAAAAATGAAATGGTTTAAATATGAATGCTTGCATGTGCATGTTCAGATGAGTATTTCACCCACTAATGATACAGACAGAGGAAGTCAGTGCACCCGTGCGTGTAGAATTTTTTTATCATCCAGACAATTATGATAGTTAATTCATTAACCATTGTGTCGACGAGTTAATATCGACCAAGGACGAGTAGAACAGAGCTTAGTTCCCA
The DNA here is from genome assembly GCA_002079205.1 of Phalaenopsis hybrid cultivar. NCBI lineage: Eukaryota > Viridiplantae > Streptophyta > Magnoliopsida > Asparagales > Orchidaceae > Phalaenopsis > Phalaenopsis hybrid cultivar. The sequence continues at coordinate 59,151 of JXCR01062623.1, read as the reverse complement.
TATAATTGTGATGTTTATATTGTTGATTGTTGTGTTGATGGGACAATATCGGCCAGGGCAGGTATAGGTCTTTCCACTCTAAATAATTGGGATGTGTAAATCGCTAATCGTTGTGCCGACGAGAGCTGATAGGGAAATATCGACCAAGGGCGTGTTAGATTTGTTAACGGTTATCCTCACATAGACAAATATGTATAAAAAGTATAAAATAAAGATAAAGTTAAAGTAAATATTTATAAAATATTTAATATGTTCATTTAGAAAAAAACACATTGCATGCATTAGCATATATCAGATTGCTTCTAAAAATACAAAAGGCCGACATATAATAAGAATTCTTTTAGATTCGCATGTGTAATAAATTTTCCCCAGATTATTGTAGTTTAGATGTGTGATTATTATTGGGTTATCTTTAGATAACTCACTATGTTGTTTTAACATTATTTTTAGATTTTAAACATTTGAACAAGATGAATAGAATATGAGCAAATATATACAGGAGATGAGAACAAGAAATTGAAAGGTACAAATTTCTACTTATAAATTTTAATTATTTTCTTTAGTGGCACTTTTAATGCGTTATTTAAATATTAAAGAGTTAGTAATAGAATTAGAATATAAGAGATTTGATTTCCACCATCCGACCGTCCGTTCTCGTCTTGGTTAATTCCAAACCCAGAGTTTGATTACAACATAAGGTAGTCGAAAAAAAGTTTCATAGCCCCTTAACAGGTATCTCTAGCAATTTTAAGCCAAAAAGCAACAACTTGTGGTAAATAATATCGATAAGGGATAGATAGATGTATGCTTATCATTCTCTTGTGAAGTTTTAATTTAGTTTTAGTCTCACGACCTATCCATAAACAAGAGCATACTTTAATTTGATGTAATTTGAAGCAGGAGTCCAACTTTGGAAAGTGGTCATCTTTTGGGCAAGTTTTACTCAAAACCCATAAGTTGATGCGGACACGAATTTGATCATTTTTTTTTTCTTTTTCTTTTTCTTTTTTGGACAATTTGTGTAACATAGTCATAAAATGTCTCCACACGGATGAAACTAATTTAGATGAGTGTTTTTGGTTTTAGCAATCAACAATCTTACTATCATACTAATAAGAGAGAGAACTACGATGCTTCTTTTCCATTAAAGAAAAAAAATTATTGAAGAAGAAAATTTGTAATGGTGTAATAAATGATTGTGTAGAAGGTGAATTGAAAAGCAATACAAGTCCACACCTAAAAAGTACCATATATATTTTGGAAATATAATAAGCATAACAGATTGCTAGCAAAAGATGCATATCATTCAAAGTTAAGGTCATATTTAAATAAATAAGCTTGCAACTTTCAACTAAAATTATTATTAAAAGAAGAAGATTATTACGCAACAAGGTTCAAAACTATTAGAAATAAGCAAACTGGGTGACACGGGAGCTAAGAAATGCTGTACATACAAGGCTTCCTTGAATCAGCTCATAAGTCTGCAAAACAACAGTAAGAAAAAAATGTTAAATTAGTAAACGATAACTAGACAGAAACTATAACAATATATTGAAAATGCTCAACTGATATATGAGATGGAAATATTTATATACACTAGTTCAAGTTTGGATGGAAATGAATCGACAATGGCTACCATCTTGACATAAGATGGGAAATGGGAAGTGCCTTATCCCGGAAAAATGATATATAAAATTTCTAGCCACACTACTTCAATATCATATGTCCCAAAGTTAATCAAAAGTAAAAGTAAAAGAGGCTGGATGTGATAGTGTGTGTGCGTGCACTTGTGTATGTGACAGGCGTGTACACATTGTCGAATAATACAAGTATAAGTACAAAGCATCACATTAATACGAGCATATTAATAACAAATAATTATATACAATTTATGATATCATAATTTATATTACATGCATTACATACAGCAATATATTACATATAAAACATTAATGCTGCCTATAAGGCTACGTGTTGATACATGGATATCTACAAACATTTACATATAGGGAGCTTCAATCCTATTATTTGTAAATTATCATTTTCAAATCAATTTTTTTTTCACCGTTTACATTTTGGATAAAAATGTTATGCTTAAGAATTAAGCAAGCGAATGAAATTTAATGTTTTGTGCTCTTTTTCAAATTTAATAGCCATGCCTACGTTGCTTTTCAGAAAAGGAAATTCACTTTGTTTTCAAGAATCACTCTCATAATTAAAAAAAAAATTTTGGCATCATTTTCAGTAAAGACAAGGTATTTTTTAATGAGAAAACGTTTAAATGATCCTTGAACTATTTGTATCGATATTTGATTTATTCTACTAATTTTTCAAATATGATCAAAATAATCCCTCTGGTGGACTATTTAGACTTAATTTGAGAAGTCAAACGACTATTTTGGATTAGGTTTGAGAAAGAACTAAATTGGATAGATAAGATAGTTTGGGACTAAATTATCCATCCATAAATAGTCCAAAGCGTCTATTTTGACATTTTCTCCGATATTTCTAGCAATTTTATTTTTGCTTCTACAACTATATAATCTCTAAACACAATATCACAGCATTAATTTTCATACAGATGTGGATCGAGTTTCATAAATTTTCATGGCAACTTAACCATTCATCATTTTTTTTTAAATACAAGGATGATTGGATGATAGATAGAGGACCCGTGTATTTGATTCCAAACAATTTGAAAGTCTTTACACTTTAGAATCACAATTATCTTCTCATGAAATCAAACTCATCAATAATGAAAATTCAATGCATATGAATGGTGATCAAAAAGCCTCAATTTTAATTATGTTACAGAAAATGAATTGATTTGATCATCATTTAAAGGTTATAACATAAGATTTAATTAGGAGAAGAATCAAAAGCTCCCTCCTAAAAGCAAAGAAGTCCACACAAGAGAGAGACAGATTCTACTCCTTTTGATTTTCCGTTCATATGTTGAAATGAAATTTAAATCATATACTCCATTTAGCATCAAGGCACGCATAATTTTCAAATCTCTAATGGTCATTTGATCTTTAATATGAAGCACCAAAACTTTCTCTATATATGTTTTATGATTGCAACAGAAGAAAACTGTGAATTTTTATAATCTTCAAATAGCATGGAATTATATTTGTGTTATTGAGATATTTAGAGGATGAATGATGGTTAGGATTGGTGGAATAATCACATAATGATTTTTAATGGCGTCATATCTTAGATGAGTGGCTAAATTGTTATGAAAATTTATGAAATATGCCTGCTAAATCCTTTTCATGCCACGGATGAAAATTAATGAGGTGATCTTGAGTTTAAGGAATTTAGGCACAAATATAATAAGGAGAATGAACCTCCTAAGAGAAAATACATCTCATGCACGTGTGTCTATACACACACGAGCTAAAAACAAACATATAACATGGGTTTAACAAAAGTAGGGTAACAAGGGACTTCAACTCTCTAAGCAAGCAAACAACAGGAACAAGTTAAGTGCCAAATCATAGCAGATAATTAAATTGTCCTCTTAAGAGTTGCTTTTCCAACTTCCAATCCATAAGTGGAAAATGCCATTTCTCCCACTTATAGGCAACCAAACACATCACAATTGAATCCATCCTCCACAACAATTGCTTTAAGAAAATGACAAGCAATTAGCCAATGATAGTAATAAGTACCAAAACTGCAGATTTATCAGCAACGTTTTGTTGAAAAACTTTGTCATCTACTAAAGACATTTGAATAAAAAAACGTGGAAGAGCTGCAGAACTTATTCTTTTTGAGATAATCCCAAGTGTTTGGCCAACATAACGAGCTGCAAGCTAAACAAAAAAACACAAGCAAAAGTGCATCAGCAGCATATCATAAATCAGCCCTAAAAAGTTAAAATTTGCATTCAAGTCATTTGCATAATATTGGTTGATATCTCTTGATTATTTGACACTTATTCAAGGTAAGTATTATCGGTAATTTCCATCTACTTTAGTGAACCCGAAACTATTTACAAGAGCAAACAACAGAACACGATAGCCCTAAAATTGGGTAGTGGTTGAAGAGAATGCCCATTCCTTACATAAACAACTGAGAAATATGTCAAGGAAACAACAATCTACAAGCATTCTGAAGCATTGAAAACACTAAATCCATACTTAAAGTAAATATAACAAAGAATGCTGCCTTTCAGCAAAGGTAAAATTGCAATAAATTAATAAAGCATAACTTCAATGAACATGAAATGGAGAGGAGAGCAACTGCAAAAGTTATGCATCCACAAAGAAACCTGCATGGTTACTCAGAATATCAGCTTCATAATACAAAGCATGCAATTAGCATCATGTACTGGCTGTTCTCGGATCGAAAGTTAAAAAATAAAGTGAAATTGAGCTACAAAATCCATTTAACTGGTTCATTTATTTAGACTTTCTCGGGACTGAGCTTTTGTAATGAAAGTTTTCATAATATTCGTGAGGTTTAAATGCATTATGAGAAATAGCTTAGTCCTCCACTTTATACTTCATTTCAAAAAAAANCCATTTAACTGGTTCATTTATTTAGACTTTCTCGGGACTGAGCTTTTGTAATGAAAGTTTTCATAATATTCGCGAGGTTTAAATGCATTATGAGAAATAGCTTAGTCCTCCACTTTATACTTCATTTCAAAAAAAGTTTTTGATTCCTTCAAAATTAAATCCTAGCCTTTCAATTTCAAAACTAGATCTCAAGTTTTCATACTTCAATTCTCTATTTTATATATAGTTATAAAATATCAAATATTCTAATCTCCATTCTCTTGTGTTAAATTGAACCATGTGCAGAGCACAGCANAAACTAGATCTCAAGTTTTCATACTTCAATTCTCTATTTTATATATAGTTATAAAATATCAAATATTCTAATATCCATTCTCTTGTGTTAAATTGAACCATGTGCAGAGCACAGCGATAATGTCAATAGAATTGGCATCTCAATATCATTAATCCGTGTTGAGTATAGATAATAGAAAGAAGATTAATCGTTGATGCAACAATCATATCTTCGTGTCCTCTCGTCTACAAGAGCCACATTTTGCACAATGTGCAGCGATTAAATTTTTTTATCCCTTGGATTAGCTGTGTGGGATTGATTGGTGTAAAATTTCTTATGTGAACTTGTGAATTTTCTATTATGTGATGTTTTAATCTTTATTGCGAATTTACTTTTGTTCTGGTCAGTTAAAATGTTAAAACTTGTCGTGAGCTATGAGATTCGGAAGAATTCTTTGTGGCACTATTAGGTTGACCACATTTACTTAGAGATATAGTGATATTGCATCTAGATTAATGCAATTTTTTTATTCTTGGGCTAGACATTGGATTTAGGGAACTAAACCAGGTTTGTTAGCCAAACTTTCTTAGATACCCGGGAGGAGACGAGGAATAGAGTTTCTCACCAACTTATTGTATCACTTTTTCGCACTTGATTTCCTACAAAACCAATTCAAAGGAGAATCTCTCAAACATTTGAAAACCCTTAACTCTTCGAACTTATTAGCTTAGGCTCTTTGAACTTCAAAAATTTAGGATTAGTCACTTTAGAAAATATAACCAAAACTTCATACATTCAAGCCAGGTATAAAACCAATAGACTAAAACATTTTTTACTTTGAGATTTAACTTGTTCCACGTGGGATCGATACACAAAACTCAATTTCGTGCGTTACTTGTATGACATGTATATTTGTGTAATTCATCAGTGCTTCGTCGCATTTGGTTCATAACAATTTTTTAGCATCATTGTTAAGAAGAGGGAGCGAAGTTGAAGTTCAATTTAGAAAAATTTAGTTGAACCATTAGAATCTAAACTTGAAAACTATATTGTTTAACCTTTTTTGCATATTAGTTTGTTATTTCCTGTGTTGCCCAAATCCAAAAAAAAAATCTTGTTGCTTGTTTCTTGTTGTCCTGTGAAATTCATGTACCTGTTTTGATTGCATTGCAATTACCGTAAATAATTCTGTGACTTGCTTGCTTTCCATTTTAGCAAGTTTGTCTGCTAGTTTTCCTGCTTTAAGTTGTTTGTTTGTTTGCATTTGTTTTACTTTGTTAAATTAGAGTCACTTCACTAGATCACTCTAATAGTCTATGTGTAGTACTGTAATCTCGCACATCTTTTCGTGCATGGGTAAGGTGGCCCATATGTACAAATTAATGTTCATGAGTTAGATACTTAAATACATAAGAATCAAGTGGAGTGTATGAAAATCTTCCTTCAGCTTTATGGGTGTTATAAGAGAAGCTAAATTTTAATATAGTAGATGAAATTAATAAATAATACATAATATGAAAGTTAAAAACACATTGATCATAGTCACGTGAGTGTGTGTGGATCGCTGCCCTGGGTAAGTATTTCAAAGTTTTGCCATTGAATAGATAAGTTGGCGTCTCTGAATGGGCTAGTTCTTCCAATGCCTGGGACCAATACCTTCGGAGCTGGGTTAGTCCCCCTTGAGCTTGGGCGGGAGCCCTCAGAGTTGGTTAATAACTTTCTACTCTTTGTGAGTACCATCCTCATTGCATTAGTGCTTCCGAGCAAGCGACTAACTTCGAGAGCCACCCTACTAATTCCTGGCGAGTCCGCCCGTTCTCCTCAGCTTCTCTGCTGATTTCATTTTGAAGGAAATATGGAACCTAACTCTAGCAGATCCTTCAAAAAATAAATACAGCGAAAATAACAAATAGCAACTCTTAAATTGTTCGTACGAATATTTATCTTTGCTGCCATCTTTCAAACAAACTCTATTAAGGGCGCGTTCTCAATCTCTAAACTATTACCAAGCAAATGAACGAAATGTCGAGATACATTTAAAAAAACGGGATTATAGGGAAGATAGTGTCACAACCACGTTGCGTGTTCGTAGATCTCAGATCTGTATTGCAACGCAAGATGGAAATGGTATGAGAAATGATCGAGATAACATGCAATGGCATCGAATTCAGCAGTAATAAAATAAAATAATCCAAGAAAATCCCCAACAAAAAGAAAAAAAGGCGTTCTCACCTCACAAGGCCGCAATGATCGATGAAAATTACTCCGTTCGATGGCCGCTACCTTCGAGATCCCCGTTGCCAACCTCGCATTCGGAACCCAGCTCCGGCACTCGCACGGGTTAGACGCCATCCCAAGGCTCGTAAACGCCGCCATTCCGCGACTCCAGGCCACGATTTCGAGCGAGAATGCCGATCGCAGGCCTGGGGGCAGAGAAGGCGAAAAAAGACGGAAAGAGTCGAATAGGCGCGGAGTTAGCGAGGCGGTGCGGCCAAGCTCTAGGACTATTTGGCAACTTCATTTAATTCAATTTAATTTAGTGAATACTAGTGTCGAATTTAATAAATTTATAAATAGTTAAGTTTCAATATTTTTTTAATGTAAATTATTTTAAATGGGATTATATTTCATGAAACTATTTGTTAACCTCTTTCAATATTAAAATTTTGATGTTTGTCAGAAGGTATGTGAGTCTTAGTGTTTTGAGATAGCACGTTACACACAGGAAATTAAAAATAAGCAAGAAACCTGAGACATCTCAACTTTTAATCTTAAAACCCTGAAAAATGTGAAAAATTAATGAGATTTAACACAATTGAAATAACTTACTGGGCAGTTGTGAGTACACGAGTTTACTTTTCTCCATAATCAAAGAATATAAAGTTATATAGTTAAGATACAGTAATAGTTCAATAATAATAGTTATAACAGGTCGTTAAGGTCGTAGTTGATGGCTATGAAGGCAGCAGCCCGCTATAAATTATATAAACAGGTGATTGTAGCTCCAACTTGTCAGAGGGATCTAGTTGAATGACATGATATATGTTGACAAAGTGAACTGCAAATGAATTGCTTCAGGCGAGTCGATTGGTTGCATAGGCTCTATTGGGAGGCCATGAGAGCTGGGAGGCATGTAGGTCGTAATTTGTCGCATAGACCGTTGTAGTGAGCTACGGTATTGTTGGTACACTACAAAGGCCGAAGTTTAAATTTGTATGAGTTATGGGTCGTGTAGGCTATAGTTGGTCATATATGTCATAAAGTGGAGTCATGATGATATTCGTAAGTTGCAGAGGCGGGAATAAGGAGTTGCAGTGGATGTAAGCTGCGTAAGTTATTGTGGTGAGTAGTGATGACGTTCATGGGTTACAGAGGTCGAGTTTGAAGCTGCACGAGCTAAAAACAACGTAGGTATAAGCCCTAGTGGTGAGTTGTGACGATGCTTGTAAACCACTGTGGTTGGAGTTAGGAGTTGCATGAGTTGTGAGTCACATATGCCGTAATATTGAGTGGTGATGAAATGCGTAGACCGTTATGGTCAAAGTTAGAAGCTATAATGACGTTTGTAGGCAGCAATGACTGAAGTTGGGAGCTGCATGAACTATGATATTGCATGTAGGATGCAGAGGCTACAATTGAGGGTCACATGAAATGTGATAAATCTCGTAAATAGTATAGGTCAAAGTTGGAAATTGCACAAGCGATTAAACCATGTATGTACTAATTGATCACATATGTCATTGTTGTGAGATATGAGGATAAAACTTCATAAATTTAAAGAAGGTTATTGTATTATGAGTATAACAGTTGTAAGTCATTATTGTGGTTCGTGTTGTTGCATTGCATTTGAAGTACATTGTTATGCAGACTTCAAGGTACATCGCCATGCCACTTTTGACATGTGTCGTTGCAACATATGTGGGTGCATCATTGCACCACATTTGGGGTACCTCATTGCATGGTGTGCTATATGGCGTACTACTCTGTCGGGGTGCCACAATGTTTTAATGCATACATTGGGTTTTTGCAATACATGTTGTGGCTCCGCAAAAGGAATTCAACTCATGAGCATGTGGTGGTGTTGACCTCACTTTTGGGTGAGGGATATGGATATTTCATTTGGTGGCTATGATCTAGTCTTAGAACTTTTCTGATGACTAGCTTAGCATCTTATAAATGGTACACAACTTGTCCTTAGACATTTCAACCAAATCATTGTTCTCTATGTTGGTTCTAGATGTGATTAATAATCTTTAATGCAAAGATTGGAGATTAAATAAAGGAATCCTGACGAGAATTCTGATAGGACCATTGGACCATAGGGAAGTATTGCATTATTCTACATCTTTTTGGCCATCAATACATTGCATCATCATAATCATCATAAATATCACATTTTCGTATCACAATATTGCAATCATTACACTCATAGGGCTGACCAAAATTGTTTGAACACAGTTTCTCCTAAAATACCCCACTTGAATATTTTAATTCTTCAAAATTTCCCAAAACTGCAATTGAATCACACAACCCACTTCAAATCATTTGATATTATCATTTATACCATTTGAAACCCAAAAAGTGGAAAAATACCAAATTTTCTCAAAAAATTACCAAAATACCCCTGAAACCCCATAATATCAAAATTTTTCAAAATACCTCAGAGTCGCCGATAAGTTCTAAAAATTACACAAAATTATTCCTTATGTCTTCATGAGAATTTTGACTGTAATATGACTATACTTTCGGATAAGTTTTTGACACATCGACACCAAAATAACGAATACTTAAAAATGCTTCGCGGATCATAAAATCTTCCACATTGATCGAAAATGACCTCAGACACTGTCCTTTAATTCTAAATTTCTTCCTGAACCATCTCGAGCCTTTTAATCAATATTTTAATCACTTTGACCGAAATTTGTCAAAATTATCAAAATGTCGCTCATGACCCAAAAATTTTAAAATCCTCCCAAATAATTTCAAACACCCCTAAAATCAATTCTTGACCATCTTGTGGGTTCAATTTAACCAAATTCACTCACTTTAATCAAAATCGTCAAATTGAGCTTCATGATCAATCAAATCAATTTCAAATTCAACGTGTCTAGATTCAATTTCAAATGAATCCAAATCAATTTAATCGGCTCATGATCAATTTCCAAAACTATTGATCGCGAAAAAAAAAATTTGAAGAATTTTAAATTTGACGCATTTTTTACCTGATTGCAAAAAAAAATGGTCTGAAAGATCCCGAGTGACGAAAAGGAATGTGTTATCGCGTCTAGAACGTCAATTTTACCTAAGAGGAACTTTCATTTCACAGTGAGGACAAATTCGAGTGGAAATTCGGGGAATGATATTAATAATAATAATAATATCAAGCAAGATAATATATATAAAAGAAATATAATCCTATCTCTATCCATCAAGCACACTCCTTTTTTTCATTTTTTTTTCTTTTCACATGCTCATGCTCTCCTCCCTCTCTCTCCCTTANAATTCATCAGTGCTTCGTCGCATTTGGTTCATAACAATTTTTTAGCATCATTGTTAAGAAGAGGGAGCGAAGCTGAAGTTCAATTTAGAAAAATTTAGTTGAACCATTAGAATCTAAACTTGAAAACTATATTGTTTAACCTTTTTTTGCATATTAGTTTGTTATTTCCTGTGTTGCCCAAATCCAAAAAAAAAATCTTGTTGTCCTGTGAAATTCGTGTACCTGTTTTGATTGCATTGCAATTACCGTAAATAATTCTGTGACTTGCTTGCTTTCCATTTTAGCAAGTTTGTCTGCTAGTTTTCCTGCTTTAAGTTGTTTGTTTGTTTGCATTTGTTTTACTTTGTTAAATTAGAGTCACTTCACTAGATCACTCTAATAGTCTATGTGTAGTACTGTAATCTCGAACATCTTTTCGTGCATGGGTAAGGTGGCCCATATGTACAAATTAATGTTCATGAGTTAGATACTTAAATACATAAGAATCAAGTGGAGTGTATGAAAATCTTCCTTCAGCTTTATGGGTGTTATAAGAGAAGCTAAATTTTAATATAGTAGATGAAATTAATAAATAATACATAATATGAAAGTTAAAAACACATTGATCATAGTCACGTGAGTGTGTGTGGATCGCTGCCCTGGGTAAGTATTTCAAAGTTTTGCCATTGATAGATAAGTTGGCGTCTCTGAATGGGCTAGTTCTTCCAATGCCTGGGACCAATACCTTCGGAGCTGGGTTAGTCCCCCTTGAGCTTGGGCGGGAGCCCTCGGAGTTGGTTAATAACTTTCTACTCTTTGTGAGTACCATCCTCATTGTATTAGTGCTTCCGAGCAAGCGACTAACTTCGAGAGCCACCCTACTAATTCCTGGCGAGTCCGCCCGTTCTCCTCAGCTTCTCTGCTGATTTCATTTTGAAGGAAATATGGAACCTAACTCTAGCAGATCCTTCAAAAAATAAATACAGCGAAAATAACAAATAGCAACTCTTAAATTGTTCGTACGAATATTTATCTTTGCTGCCATCTTTCAAACAAACTCTATTAAGGGCGCGTTCTCAATCTCTAAACTATTACCAAGCAAATGAACGAAATGTCGAGATACATTTAAAAAAACGGGATTATAGGGAAGATAGTGTCACAACCACGTTGCGTGTTCGTAGATCTCAGATCTGTATTGCAACGCAAGATGGAAATGGTNTTTTGAAGGAAATATGGAACCTAACTCTAGCAGATCCTTCAAAAAATAAATACAGCGAAAATAACAAATAGCAACTCTTAAATTGTTCGTACGAATATTTATCTTTGCTGCCATCTTTCAAACAAACTCTATTAAGGGCGCGTTCTCAATCTCTAAACTATTACCAAGCAAATGAACGAAATGTCAAGATACATTTAAAAAAACGGGATTATAGGGAAGATAGTGTCATAGCCACGTTGCGTGTTCGTAGATCTCAGATCTGTATTGCAACGCAAGATGGAAATGGGATGAGAAATGATCGAGATAACATGCAATGGCATCGAATTCAGCAGTAATAAAATAAAATAATCCAAGAAAATCCCCAACAAAAAGAAAAAAAGGCGTTCTCACCTCACAAGGCCGCAATGATCGATGAAAATTACTCCGTTCAATGGCCGCTACCTTCGAGATCCCCGTTGCCAACCTCGCATTCGGAACCCAGCTCCGGCACTCGCACGGGTTAGACGCCATCCCAAGGCTCGTAAACGCCGCCATTCCGCGACTCCAGGCCACGATTTCGAGCGAGAATGCCGATCGCAGGCCTGGGGGCAGAGAAGGCGAAAAAAGACGGAAAGAGTCGAATAGGCGCGGAGCTAGCGAGGCGGTGCGGCCAAGCTCTAGGACTATTTGGCAACTTCATTTAATTCAATTTAATTTAGTAAATACTAGTGTCGAATTTAATAAATTTATAAATAGTTAAGTTTCAATATTTTTTTAATGTAAATTATTTTAAATGGGATTATATTTCATGAAACTATTTGTTAACCTCTTTCAATATTAAAATTTTGATGCTTGTCAGAAGGTATGTGAGTCTTAGTGTTTTTAGATAGCACGGCACACACAGGAAATTAAAAATAAGCAAGAAACCTGAGACATCTCAACTTTTAATCTTAAAACCCTGAAAAATGTGAAAAATTAATGAGATTTAGCACAATTGAAATAACTCACTGGCCAGTTGTGAGTACACCAGTTTACTTTTCTCAATAATCAAAGAATATAAAGTTATATAGTTAAGATACAGTAATAGTTCAATAATAATAGTTATAGCAGGTCGTTAAGGTCGTAGTTGATGGTTATGAAGGCAGCAGCCCACTATAAATTATATAAACAGGTGATTGTAGCTCCAACTTGTCAGAGGGATCTAGTTGAATGACATGATATATGTTGACCAAGTGAACTGCAAATAAATTGCTTCAGGCGAGTCGGTTGGTTGCATAGGCTCTACTGGGAGGCCATGAGAGCTGGGAGGCATTTAGGTCATAATTTGTCGCATGGACCGTTGTAGTGAGCTACGGTAATGTTGGTACACTACAAAGGCTGAAAGTTTAAATTTGTATGAGTTATGGGTCGTGTGGGCTATAGTTGGTCATATATGTCATAAAGTGGAGTCATGATGATATTCGTAAGTTGCAGAGGCCGGAATAAGGAGTTGCAGTGGATGTAAGTTGCGTAAGTTATTGTGGTGAGTAGTGATGACGTTCATGGGTTACAGAGATTCGAGTTTGAAGCTGCACAAGCTAAAGACAACGTAGGTATAAGCCCTAGTGGTGAGTTGTGACGATGCTTGTAAACCACTGAGGTTGGAGTTAGGAGTTGCATGAGTTGTGAGTCACATATGCCGTAATATTGAGTGGTGATGAAATGCGTAGACCGTTATGGTCAAAGTTAGAAGCTATAATGACGTTTGTAGGCAGCAATGACTGAAGTTGGGAGCTGCATGAACTATGATATTGCATGTAGGATGCAGAGGCTACAATTGAGGGTCACATGAAATGTGATAAATCTCGTAAATAGTATAGGTCAAAGTTGGAAATTGCACAAGCGATTAAACCATGTATGTACTAATTGATCACATATGTCATTGTTGTGAGATATGAGGATAAAACTTCATAAGTTTAAAGAAGGTTATTGTATTATGAGTATAACAGTTGTAAGTCATTTTTGTGGTTCGTGTTGTTGCACTGCATTTGAAGTACATTGTTATGCAGACTTCAAGGTACATCGCCACTTTTGACATGTGTCGTTGCAACATATGTGGGTGCATCATTGCACCACATTTGGGGTACCTCATTGCATGGTGTGATATATGGCGTACTACTCTATCGGGGTGCCACAATGTTTTAATACATACATTGGGTTTTTGCAATACATGTTGTGGCTCCGCAAAAGGAATTCAACTCATGAGCATGTGGTGGTGTTGACCTCACTTTTGGGTGAGGGATATGGATATTTCGTTTAGTGGTTACGATCTAGTCTTAGAACTTTCCTAATGACTAGCTTAGCATCTTATAAATGGTATACAACTTGTCATTAGACATTTCAACCAAATTATTGTTCTCTATGTTTGTTCTAGATGTGATTAATAATCTTTAATGCAAAGATTGAAGATTACATAAAGGAATTCTGATGAGAATTCTGATAGGACCATTGGACCATAGGGAAGTTTTGCATTATTCTACATCTTTTTGGTCTTCAATACATTGCATCATCATAATCATCATAAATATCGCATTTTCGCATCACAATATTGCAATCATTACACTCATAGGGCTGACCAAAATTGTTTGAACACAGTTTCCCCTAAAATACCTCACTTGAATATTCTAATTCTTCAAAATTTCCCAAAACTGCAATTGAATCACACAACCCACTTCAAATCATTTGATATTATCATTTATACCATTTGAAACCCAAAAAGTGAAAAAATACCAAATTTTTCCAAAAATTACCAAAATACCCCTGAAACCCCATAATATCAAAATTTTCCAAAATCCCTCGGAGTCGCCGATAAGTCCTAAAAATCACACAAAATTATTCCTTATGTCTTCGTGAGAATTTTGACTGTAATATGATCATACTTTCAGATAAGTTTTTGACACATCGACACCAAAATAACGAATACTTAAAAATGCTTCGGGGATCATAAAACTTTCCACATTGATCGAAAATGACCCCAAACACTGTCGTTTAATTCTAAATTTATTCTTGAACCACCTCGAGCCTTTTAATCAATATTTTAATCACTTTGACCGAAATTTGTCAAAATTATCAAAATGTCACTCATGACCAAAAAATTTTAAAATCCTCCCAAATAATTTCAAACACCCCTAAAATAAATTTTTGACCATCCATTGGGTTTAATTTGACCAAATTCACTCACTTTGATCAAAATTGTCAAATTGAGTTTCATGATCAATCAAATCAATTTCAAATTCAACGTGTCTAGATTCAATTTCAAATAAATTCAAATCAATTTAATCGGCTCATGATCAATTTCCAAAACTATTGATCGCGAACAAAAAATTTGAAGAATTTTAAATTCGACGCATTTTTTACCCGATTGCAAAAAAAAGTGGTCCGAAAGATCCCGGATGACGAAAAGGAAGGCGCTATCGCGTCTAAAACGTCGATTTTACCTAAGAGGAACTTTCATTTCACAGCCAGGACAAATTCGAGTGGAAATGCGGGGCATGATATTAATAATAATAAAATCAAGCAAGATTATATATATAAAAGAAATCTAATCCTATCTCTATCCATCAAGCACACTCCTTTTTTCCATTTTTTTTTCTTTTCACATGCTCATGCTCTCCTCCCTCTCTCTCCCTTAACATCCAATCAC
>JXCR01062623.1:2499-31222 GCA_002079205.1 Phalaenopsis hybrid cultivar | reverse complement strand
ATATATATATATATATATATATATATATATATATATATATATATATATATATATATATATATATATATATATATATTTAAATGCTGTAATAGGAACCTTCTATTTCGCAAATGATGGATCATGGCTCCATATCTTTTGGAAGATTTGCATTCGAGCCATTGTCTTGGGAGAAAAGATCTGTTTTTACTCACAATGAACGTCAGGAAGAGCTTGAAAAAGTCAAATCTCCCGGTTTAGTAGCAAAGAAAAAGGCATACTTTGAGGAATATTACAAAAAGATTCGTGCTTTGAAGGCTTTACAGAACCAGCAAACTGAGCTCTCTTTGGAATATGGTGCTGATGGCAGCATCTCTAGTCAAACTGGAGATGAAGATGAACCACCATTGTTGAGCTCAAGGCCCAATGAAATGCCTGAAAGTATTAGTAAAGCTCCATTGGAAGATCTTACAGGTCCTGGATCTGTTGAAAATTGTGCTGCAGTAGAAACCATTGGGCCACATAGAAGTCATAGTGAGATGGAGAAGGAAGAAATTCACAATAATTTTGTTAAAATTGAAATTTCTAAACCTGAATTTGTGGTGCACAGACTATCAACAGAAAGCTCAGAAGAAATCGAACAGAACGAAAAAAGTAACGGTGCGAATTTGTCGAACGAGAATGATATGTGCTTAAAGATGGAGCCTGGTTTAACTCGCCCCTTCGTATGTTCGACTGACCCTACAGTTTTAAATGCAGTTGTGGAGAAAAATAAGTTGATGGTTCATAAGCCTAAGGAAGATTCTTCTTCAGTTCCAATGTCAAAGGTACATGAATTTTGAAACACTGTCGTATTTTTTTTCTTAATTAATGTTTTGCAATTTTTTTTTTCCTTTTGGTTTTAATGACTGAACTAGCATTTATTTTTGTTTATGTTGTTATTATTCCATAGAAAAAATTGTTTATATTGTTTGTAGATGATAGTTTCAGTAACGTTTATTGACTAAACATACTATGCTCAAAATGGTTCTTATATTGTATAATTCTTAAAGGATCATAAACACTGCATTAGAAATCTATTGTACTACGGAACAACTAAAAATCACGATTTTCTGTTAGGGAAATTTACCTACGCAGCACACAATTTTTGCGTACTTACATAGATCACACCTAAACTTTCATATTAACATGCATAACACTTTGATGTTTTAAACCTATGCATAAAAGTGTGTATTTCACGTTTCAAAAATGATAATAGTGTTTTTTTTTTTTGATGTGATATTAAACATTTGGGCGCTATGTGAGTAAATATGAAAGTTTAGGCGCGAGATATGAGAATACATAAAAATTTTGTGATATGTATGTAAATATAAATATTTCACATTTAAAAAGTGGTGGCAGTGTTATTTTTTTTGCACATGCAGTATATATAAAATTACCTGTAGAAGCATAAATCTTATTAAAACTGATATCTTTGTAGTTATAGCTTTGGGAGAAACCTTGCAAACAATATTACCATTTGAAGAAATTTTTTGCGTTTTTAGTAAAAATGTAAATTTCATTCCTTTCAGGAACACGCTGCTTCAAACAGATACCTTTCAAAATCTGTTAAAAAATCAGTACCAGAATGCAAAAAGTCATCACGGCCCTCGAACCGAGTCCATAAGATTGAGAAAGCTGACATTGATATTCCTTCAAGCAAGAAGAGTTCTAACAAAGCCAGAAGCAGCGATAAATCCTCTTCTGTCGCTTCTCATCGATCACCAACTGAAATACAGAATAAAGTTCCTATTCTTAGATCACATTCGAAAGTTACAAATAAGTCATCATCAAGGAAATTAAATCCAGATGGAAAATTAAAATTACAGGTACGTGGCTTTCATTTTTCATCTCAAATGTGAACTCATATATAAGTTCATCAGGGAATTTAAGCATAAGTTTTACTTCTTATTTCTTTTGTGCGATTTTTCTTTAGGGGCATTCACATTCATACCATGCAATTCTTTTGTATTTACATATCTAGCGCTTAAACTTTCATATTTACATACATAACACCTAACTCTTTTATATCCCTTGATGAAAAATCACTTTTACCTTTTAAAAGTGAAATACACCTTTTCATGCACAGGTTTATGACACATAAATGTTATAAAATGTAAATATAGAAGATTAGGTGTTAGATATGTAAATAAATAAGAATTATGTGGCAGTTATGTAAATTTCCTTTTCTTTATATTTGCTCTTGTGTCAGTAAAACGAAGCTGTGAAATTTAGTTCAAAATCTTCCTGATATTTTCTATGGCTGTTACGTATCATCGGCTGACTATTTTTGACATGGGTTATAATTGTTTATTTGTAAGTGAATTCTTTTATTGAAAGAAATATCAATTTTTGCTTTGATTCTTAGTTGAGATTTGAATCTCCTTGTAGGGGGAATCAAGGGAGACGACTGCACGGAATACTGTTAAAAATGGTGCACTACAAAGTAAAAGGTTAGGACTAGCTTGACATCACTTTTGTTTCATATTTTTTATTTTATTTTTTGAAATTTTCTTTTTATTGATAAAATTTTTAATATATTTTTATTTTTTATTTTAAAAAATAAGTAAACTTATTTTCAAAATACTAAAAGTACTTTAAAATTGTTTTGAGTATTTGATTAAAGAAATCAAAATATTTAAATGCTGTTTCGAGTGTTTTTGAAAAAAATATTAATTTTTCTTTAAGAAAATAAAAAAAAAGTAAAAAACATACTAAACAAATATCTTTTTAAAAACAAAAGTTAATACAAAAAATAAAATTTATCCCAAATAAACCCTTAATCACTCTACATTTTTTGAGCTAGCAGTGTGGGTCATGAAGAATTCAAGAACTTCGAAAGCAGGTGCAGTCCCGTTGAAGGAAGAGCTGCAACAGAACAACTTAAAACAAGGTGGGAACCCTTGTTTAAGCATAATAAGCCTTATTTATCATCACAAGTAGTATGCAATGAAAAGCACTCTGATTCTAATATTTTTTGCTCTTCTTAATACTGACATGAAATTATTATTTTTGATTGTGTTCAGGTCTATCAATCTTTGTTCCAGAAATATTCATGATCCAAATAGAGTTATTAGTTACCTACACGGAAGCTTATCAGCTGGAGATAAAAGCAAAATGGTAAAATTTTTTATTCATGATTCTCCTACCCTCCAATTAAAACATGCAGACACACGCTAATCCCAAGGATTATTTATTTATTGTTTGATTATTAATGCTTGGCGGAAGGTTCAGGGCGATAGAGTAATGAATTGTTGCTCCTTAACGTTTCGTGAGTTGTGGGCCACGTAGGCCGTTGCTGGTCACGCAAGGCCATAATAGTGAGTTGTGAAAATGCTAAGATGATAATTCATTACTTTACCGTCGCGGACTTTCTGACACTCATCATACANTGTTTGATTATTAATGCTTGGCGGAAGGTTCAGGGCGATAGAGTAATGAATTGTTGCTCCTTAACGTTTCGTTAGTTGTGGGCCACGTAGGCCGTTGTTGGTCACGCAAGGCCATAATAGTGAGTTGTGAAAATGCTAACATGATAATTCATTACTTTACCGTCGCGGACTTTCTGACACTCATCATACGTCATTTGGTATCATTTTTAATATGCTTATTAATATAATAAGAGTGAGGCTGCATAACGGTCATTTAGTTAGGGTCAATTATTTGATTTTTCTTGGATTGAAGATATTAATTGTCGGCCTAACTCTTCTCTGTGCCCGTCGGGATGTTTTAGACATATTAAATATTAAAAGTAAATGTGAGATAGGGAGAGATCTTAGAGNATTGAAGATATTAATTGTCGGCCTAACTCTTCTCTGTGCCCGTCGGGATGTTTTAGACATATTAAATATTAATTATAGTTGATGAGAGAACTCAAGTAAATGTGAGATAGGGAGAGATCTTAGAGGAAGAAAGAGAAAAATAGGATGCAATTTGGCAAAATATTAGATCAGTCAATTTAGTGTTTTGCATTTCTTATCAATCCGAGACCCTTTTTTATGGACTACAAATCGTCATTATATTAAATTTAATATAAAAATATGGGCATTTGCATACATCCAAATCTTTCATTTCACATAAAAAGTAGCATTTTTTTTTTTTAACTTTTAAAAGGTGAATACACCTTTTCATGCATAGG
The DNA here is from genome assembly GCA_002079205.1 of Phalaenopsis hybrid cultivar. Taxonomy (NCBI): domain Eukaryota; kingdom Viridiplantae; phylum Streptophyta; class Magnoliopsida; order Asparagales; family Orchidaceae; genus Phalaenopsis; species Phalaenopsis hybrid cultivar. The sequence goes on along the minus strand of JXCR01062623.1, from coordinate 27,069 downwards.
TTGGGTGTATAATGTAAAAATTAAAATTTGGGTGGTAAATATGTAAACACATAAGAATTGGGTGGTATCTATGNCGTTTCTTATCAATCCGAGACCCTTTTTTATGGACTACAAATCGTCATTATATTAAATTTAATATAAAAATAGGGGCATTTGCATACATCCAAATCTTTCATTTCACATAAAAAGTAGCAATTTTTTTTTTAAACTTTTAAAAGGTGAATACACCTTTTCATGCATAGGTTGGGTGTATAAATGTAAAAATTAAAATTTGGGTGGTAAATATGTAAACACATAAGAATTGGGTGGTATCTATATAAATACATAAGAATGGGTGGTATGTATGTGAATCTTCCTATAAAATATACTATTAAGTTTAATATTTCTTGAATTCGTATAAACAAATAAAATTTGAACTACAGTTATTCTAAATTCTCCACATTTGCTTTAGTTAATAATTTATTTCGATTTTTATCAAATATAATATCAGCTATTTAATTCCTATTTAATGGTCTTCATTTATATTAATTGATCTTAGTTTAATCATTTTTTCATTCAAATATCCAAGTTAAACTTAATTAAATTTTATATACTGTAACTTCATGCATTCCGATTAACACATTACCATGATCAAATATTAGCCTCCCCTTAATTTTATTTAAAGTTTTATTATAAATTTCTTTCCTTTTTTATATATTTAAACTAACTTCTAACATCATAAATTTAAAGTTTAGTTTAGAGCTTTTTATTTTTTTCTAAGTAAAATTAAATCTACATTTTTGTTGTGCAANTATTATAAATTTCTTTCCTTTTTTATATATTTAAACTAACTTCTAACATCATAAATTTAAAGTTTAGTTTAGTGCTTTTTATTTTTTTCTAAGTAAAATTAAATCTACATTTTTGTTGTGCACATTTTTACTAAAATAATCTTAATGAAATTATTGAATATTATATCTAAAAACATACAATCTTAAATAAAGCATACTAAAATCCTAACGATTCTTTCTTTTTTTTTGGGGCAATTACATACAAACTATCCGAAACTTGTTATTTACAAATCAACAACTGTCTTTCATCCATTTTTCTTTTTTATCAAATCCTTAATAGTTTGATTGTAGCACGTGTGTAGGTCAACTTTTTGATTTGAAAATAAATTTAATTTAATATAAGATATATAATTTTTATTTTATTTTTGAAAATAATGTGTTTTAATCTTTTAGAAAATAAGACCGAATATATCTCATTTGTCTAATAGTTTGCATAATCGTGTCTGATGCCGCAAATACTATACATTTTCGAAAGATGAGTGTATATCTCGGCGATAGACCCATTCCTGTAAATTAAGAGATTTGTGACATCCATTTGACCTACGAACCTTTTATATGTGACCGACAGGTTCCCCTACTTAATATAAATATTAGGTAGGGTTTATTTTATCCGGGTTCCAAGTTCGCTATATAGGCAAATCCTTATAGTTAATTACATCTTAACTGATCGAGTATGAAAAGTTAAGTAGAAGATGATCAAATGGGAGCAGTTCTTTCAAGAGTCTAAAGAAAGGAAAATGTAGGGGATGTCAAAGATCATGAGTAGAAATCTCAGTGACTTTCCAAATTATCCTAATGTGTGGCTGCGAGNATATCTCGGCGATAGACCCATTCCTGTAAATTAAGAGATTTGTGACATCCATTTGACCTACGAACCTTTTATGTGTGATCGACAGACTCCCCTACTTAATATAAATATTAGGTAGGGTTTATTTTATCCGGGTTCCAAGTTCGCTATATAGGCAAACCCTTATAGTTAATTACATCTTAACTGATCGAGTATGAAAAGTCAAGTACAAGATGATCAAATGGGAGCAGTTCTTTCAAGAGTCTAAAGAAAGGAAAATGTAGGGGATGTCAAAGATCATGCGTAGAAATCTCAGTGACTTCCCAAATTATCCTAATGTGTGGCTGCGAAACGATGTTATTCAATTGTTCAATCCTGTCAATTTTATTGTTTAAGACTTTTATTTGCATAATACCCGATTATGCAAATAGCCCTGAAGACATGATGGTTTACGTCATATCAAACGATNTATTCAATTGTTCAATCCTGTCAATTTTATTGTTTAAGACTTTTATTTGCATAATACCCGATTATGCAAATAACCCTGAAGATATGATGATTTACGTCATATCAAACGACAACCTAGGAATCCTAAGTCAAGTTAGGACTTATACTGCTCAACATAACTGTGCAGAAGCCTCAAGATAAGTTGATGATTTATGTCGTGCTAGATGAACTATCTCGAAGTATTATGACTTACTGTTTAAACTAAGAAAAGATTTGCTGTTATAGACTTGTTTGCTCTCTCGAATATATCCTTATGCAGGTCTTCGTCGTGTTGCCCATGACATATGCTCCAAGCTCTTTATTGAAGTAGTTGTTTTAAGGTCTAAGGTTTAAAAGATTTTATCAGGTATGTTTCAATGTTTCTGATTTTTTTGTTGTTGTTTTGGTTTCACATGTAAAGTAATCGTGAAGTAAATAAAGGAACTGCAGTTCATAAAATAAAATGCGTACCTGGGCTTCTGCTACCGCTGCATGATTAGTTCATAAAACATAATATAATTTGCAGGAAATTTAATAAATTGCAGAAAAAGAAAAAAAAATATGAATTATAGTGTAAAAATCAGCAAGATTAGTCGTAACACGAACATATAAAACAATATCCACGGTCACTTATGGAAGACCAACACTGGTTATAAGACATCGGTAAAGGTGGGGGCTCAGAGCTGGACTGTGTGCTTTCCGGCCTTGAACAAGAGCTGCCAACCCGACAATCTACGGAGGACGATTCTTAACCTCGATCTAAATGACTAACCATGGACCTTTATAAGTTTTCATAAAAAAAAAATTCTTTGATTTTCATGCAAAAGTTGTTTTTTAAGTTTTCATGTAGAATTCTTTTTAACATACAAAAGAGATTTTGTTTTATTTTTGTAAATATTTTGTAAAGTAGTGTAGTCCATAAACTAATCACTCTAATTGAGCTACTATTACTGGCAACTAAGAGCCTCAGAGGCAACAATCCCACAAAGAGTCGGTGAATAGTATCATCGGTTATTTCCTCTCACTTATTAAAGGTCCTTAAGATAGGAGATACTATTCTAATAATCTCACTTCGTATCTCTTATTTAAGCACATATAAACAATATCATCATCACTTTTGCCACCAAGACCTCCAACTTATACTAGTCTGGTGATCTATATGTGACATTGATAAATGTCCTCAATTGCCAGGAGGATTTGACTGTAATGTTCAAGTTCAAACCTCGATGTATTGGGTTTCACTATAGGTTAAGTAATGAAGAAAATTTCACTAGTTGATTTAATTAAGGAAGTCATGAACTACATCTTGGTTTATTATGATGTTTATTATTTTAATTTNGCTTCTGCTACCGCTGCATGATTAGTTCATAAAACATAATATAATTTGCAGGAAATTTAATAAATTGCAGAAGAAGAAAAAAAATATGAATTATAGTGTAAAAATCAGCAAGATTAGTCGTAACACGAACATATAAAGCAATATCCACGGTCACTTATGGAAGACCAACACTGGTTATAAGACATCGGTAAAGGTGGGGGCTCAGAGCTGGACTGTGTGCTTTCCGGCCTTGAACAAGAGCTGCCAACCTGACAATCTACGGAGGACGATTCTTAACCTCGATCTAAATGACTAACTATGGACCTTTATAAGTTTTCATAAAAAAAAATTCTTTGATTTTCATGCAAAAGCTGTTTTTTAAGTTTTCATGTAGAATTCTTTTTAACATACAAAAGAGATTTTGTTTTATTTTTGTAAATATTTTGTAAAGTAGTGTAGTCTACATGCTAGTCACTCTAATTGAGCTACTATTACTGGCAAACTAAGAGCGTCGGAGGCAACAATCACACAAAGAGTCGGTGAATAGTATCATCGGTTATTTCCTCTCACTTATTAAAGGTTTTTAAGGTAGGAGATACTATTCTAATAATCTCACTTCGTATCTCTTGTTTAAGCACATATAAACAATATCGTCATCACTTTTGCCACCAAGACCTCCAACTTATACTAGTCTGGTGATCTATATGTGACATTGATAAATGTCCCCAATTGCCAGGAGGATTTGACTGTAATGTTCAAGTTCAAACCTCGATGTATTGGGTTTCAATATAGGTTAAGTAATGAAGAAAATTTCACTAGTTGATTTAATTAAGTCATGAACCACATCTTGGTTTATTATGATGTTTAGTATTTTAATTAATGTGTGAATTAAAGTTAAGTGTCTAGTTTCATCATTCATTTAAAAATTAGGTATATAAAGTCCCACCTAGGGTGTGCTCATAAAGTTTAGGAAGCCTGCACTTTAACCCGTGCATAAAGTGATTTAAGGTGTTTTGATCTCAATTAGTTTTTTCCAACTAATCGTCAAATATCTTTTAAGTGTTTTTCAAATAATTAAATCAGAAATTCTCATTTTTTGACTTAACCATTTAACAATAAAAAAAATAAAACAAAAGAAAGGTGAAAACTGGCTCACNAGTTTTTTCCAACTAATCGTCAAATATCTTTTAAGTGTTTTTCAAATAATTAAATCAGAAATTCTCATTTTTGACTTAACCATTTAACATTAAAAAAAATAAAACAAAAGAAAGGTGAAAACCGGCTCAATTCTAAAACTAACAAAGCCAAGGGAGGAAACATTAAGTGAATAGGTCTAAAAACGTTTAAATTCTTTCAATGACTGTAATTAAATCGACCCCCAAGGAGATTGTTTAAATCTATTTAAAGCAGTAAATTTGATTGGCCCGAAATTTTTTCATTTCAGAGTAAAAAAAATGAAGCCCAGAAGCCACCAAATAGACTCAAAAAACGCAGCTCAAAATAGCAGCAATTAAGGCTTCTAAAAAGAACCATAAATGTTCCCAAAGTATGCACGCTAATCGCTACACGTGTTTGCATATCAAAACTCAATCTCAATGAAATGCAATTAAAGGGACTTTGCATGCACATTACTCGATCCCTACATATTTACATACCCATCACCCAAATTTCGATGTTTACATATNAACATTAAGTGAATAGGTCTAAAAACGTTTAAATTCTTTCAATGACTGTAATTAAATCGACCCCCAAGGAGAGTGTTTAAATCTATTTAAAGCAGTATTTTGATTGGCCCGAAATTTTTTCAATTCAGAGTAAAAAAAATGAAGCCCAGAAGCCACCAAATAGACTCAAAAAACGCAGCTCAAAAGCCACAAAACAGAACAAAAAAGTACAACTCACAACGACACTTTCAAATAGCTCCAAACAATAGGCAATCAGTCATGAAATCAACCCAAAATTTTCTCCAAAACTACAAATATAGAGATCACAAATCAACCCAAAATCGACACCTGAAATAACTCAAAAAACAGTGGAAGCATCGAGCAAGGGTAGCCCCCAAACACTACCCTATGCAACCCCTAATCCTTCCAAAATTACAAAAAAATCGACACCAAGCACGGCATGTGAATCCTCCAAAATAGCAGCAATTAAGGCTTCTAAAAAGAATCATAAATGTTCCCAAAGTATGCACGCTAATCGCTACACGTTGCATATCAAAACCCAATCTCAATGAAATGCAATTAAAGGGACTTTGCATGCACATTACTCAATCCCTACATATTTACATACCCATCACCCAAATTTCGATGTTTGCATACCCATCACCCAAATTTCGATGTTTGCATACCCATCACCCAAATTTCGATGTTTACATACCTTGACTATGTATGAGAAGGTGCAATTTGTGTTTAAAGGTTGAAATCGTAGTAAGCCTTATGTGATATGAAAAATTCGGATGGCATAAATGTAATGAATAGAGTTGAGGTGTTAGATATGTAAACAAGTAGGAGGTAAGTGGTATGTATTTAAGAATTGAAGTTTGAGTGTTGGATACATGAATACATAAGGATTGAGTAGCATGTATGTAAATTTCCTAATATTTTAAGGAGAGATCATCACAACAAATTATGATCCAGATTTAAGCACGTTCTGCAAAATCAACTTAAACTCAAGAAATTCAANTTTGAGTGTTGGATACATGAATACATAAGGATTGAGTAGCATGTATGTAAATTTCCTAATATTTTAAGGAGAAATCATCACAACAAATTATGATCCAAATTTAAGCACGTTCTGCAAAATCAACTTAAACTCGAGAAATTCAGCCTCATGTTCACCCAGTAGACCCTCTAGTTCCTTTAAGTGACATCTGATTGCAAAGTCGGGCGAGCCAAAATTGCAAGACTGGCCTTGTTTATCTGATTACTTTTATATGCATGCCAATAATTACAAATTAAATGGAGGTTATGAGCTAATCACAAGCATCTTAGAATAGTTACCATGAATAATAAAATTGATTAACAGTGTTTGGGGGAACAAAAGAAGCAAAAGAAACCATTGAAACCTGTTTTGAGGTGACTAGAAATGGAAATCAGCTTTGCATTGTTTTGCTTAAGATGGAGAGGGGGCCTTCTGAATCTTGCGGCTTGGAAAGCAGAAAGAGGAAGAAGCACTCCGCTCGGTGGCTCAAAAGATCAGAAAAGATGAACAAAAATTGGGGGCTTCGCTTGTGTGAGGAAGTCCAACGCTAGTGCTTCAGTTGAGAGCTGTTAGGGTTTGAGAGTGGGAGAATCGAGAGAGAGGCTCTAGAGCTTCAGGTGTGGAGTGGAGAGGGAAGTTTCGCGCCTTGGTATGGGAGTCGAGCGAGGAGGGAGGCAGGGGCTTCTGTGCGAGTGTGAGAGGGAGGCGAGCAAGAATGTCGAGAGAGGGGCGAAGGTTTCTGGGCNCTAGAGCTTCAGGTGTGGAGTGGAGAGGGAAGTTTCGCGCCTTGGTATGGGAGTCGAGCGAGGAGGGAGGCAAGGGCTTCGGTGCGAGTGTGAGAGGGAGGCGAGCAAGAATGTCGAGAGAGGGGCGAAGGTTTCTGGGTGAGCGGGAGAGGGAGGTGAGGGGGTGCAGAGAGGGGAGAAGAGCGGGATCTGTCGAGAGAGGGGTCTTCGACATAGGGAAGAGGAGGCGAGGCAGGCGAGTCTTCAGCGGGGGCCTTCAGCGCAAGGGGGTGTCGAGAGAGGGCTTCGGTGCAGGGAGGAGTCGAGCGAGGGACTTTCGGTGCAGAGGGGAGTCGAGCGAGGTTGCCGAGAGAGGGGCGAAGATTTCTAGGCGAGCAGGAGAGTTTCAGTATAGAGGGGAGGAGTCGAGCGAGGGCTTCGGTGCGGGGAGGAGCCAAGCAGGTGAGTCTTGAGCAGAAGAGGTGAAGAGGAGAAGAGACGAGCAGGAGAAGAAGAGGGGGGGGGGAATGCCAGGAAGGTTATGCGAGATTAGGCGAGGAATTAAACAGATTCCATTCATGCAGCCGACTCAATTTGAAAATCTTAACTCCTAATTACATTCAATTAAGATGAGATTAAATGACTCATTTGAAATTTTAAAATTTGAAATTCAGAACTATAGCTCGTGTTTAGCCCATGTCCGGCCGAATTGAACTTGGGAACCCACACTCCTTAATTAAAAATTCAAGTGCATCGATTTTCATGCNATTCAATTAAGATGAGATTAAATGACTCATTTGAAATTTTAAAATTTGAAATTCAGAACTATAGCTCGTGTTCAGCCCATGTCCAGCCGAATTGAACTTGGGAACCCACACTCCTTAATTAAAAATTTACGTGCATCGATTTTCATGTCGTCCGCCCGCGCGCAGAACCATAGCAATATGGGTGTCTTTCCTAGCTAAAGCTGACATCCCAAACACGCTTACGTGGCCCGTTTCATCATCCGACATCCAGACAAGTTGGTCGACGGTCGAGCCAAAAAGTGTCAACTTTTATTTTCCTTCGAATTTTGGGTTAGCGATGGGTCATTTTGAAAATTGATTTTAGTGGTGCAATGTGTGTAAGTGTAGTGACTTGAGTTGTGATGTTTTCGTGTGGTGTATGTGAGATTAGGGGGCAAATGCCAAGAAGGTTATGCGAGATTAGGCGGGGAATTAAACGAATTTTATTGATGCAGTCGACTCAATTTGAAAATCTTAACTCCTAATTACATTCAATTAAGATGGGATTAAATGACTAATTTGAAATTTAAAAATTTGAAATTAGAAACTATTTAGCTCGTGTTCAGCCCATGTCCAACCTAAATTGAACTTGGGCTGAGCCTGAACCCGTGCTCTTTAATTAAAAATTTGCGTGCATCGATTTTCATGCTGTCTGCCCGCATGCGGAATTATAGTAATATGATTGTCCTTCCTAGCTAAAGTTAAAGTCCCAAACACGCTTACGCGACCCGTTTCATCATCCGGGGTCGTCTNATTCGGACAAGTTGGTCGACGGTCGAGCCAAAAAGTGTCAACTTTTATTTTCCTTCGAATTTTGGGTTAGCGTTGGGTCATTTTGAAAATTGATTTTAGTGGTGCAATGTGTGTAAGTGTCAGTGACTTGAGTTGTGATGTTTTCGTGTGGTGTATGTGAGATTAAGGGGCAAATGCCAAGTAGGTTATGCGAGATTAGGCGGGGAATTAAACGAATTTTATTCATGCAGTCGACTCAATTTGAAAATCTTAACTCCTAATTACATTCAATTAACATGGGATTAAATGACTCATTTGAAATTTAAAAATTTGAAATTAGAAACTATTTAGCTCGTGTTCAGCCCATGATGTCCAACCTAAATTGAACTTGGGCTGAGCTTGAACCCGTGCTCTTTAATTAAAAATTCGCTTGCATCGATTTTCATGCCGTCCGCCCGCGTGCGGAACCATAGCAATATGATTGTCCTTCCTAGCTAAAGTTAACGTCTCAAACACGCTTACGCGGCCCGTTTCATCATCCGGGGTTGTCCGGCCAAGTTCGTCGATGGTCGATCCGAGAAGTGTCAACTTTTATTTTCCTTTGAATTTTGGGTTAGCGACATGTCATTTTGAAAATTGATTTTAGTGGTGCAATATGTGTAAGTGTCAGTGACTTGAGTTGTGATGTTTTCGTGTGGTGTATGTGAGATTAGGGGGCGAATGCCAAGAAGGTTATGCGAGATTAGGCGGGGAATCAAACGAATTCCATTCATGCAGCTGACTCAATTTGAAATCTTAACTCCTAATTACATTCAATTAAGATGGGATTAAATGACTCATTTGAAATTTAAAAATTTGAAATTAGAAACTATTTGAACTTGGGCTGAGCCTGAATCCGTGCTCTTTAATTAAAAATTCGCGTGCATCGATTTTCATGCCGTCTGCCCGCATGCGGAACTATAGCAATATGATTGTCCTTCCTAGCTAAAGTTAAAGTCCCAAACACGCTTATGCGACCCGTTTCATCATCCGGGGTCGTCCGGACAAGTTCGTCGATGGTCGATCCGAAAAGTGTCAACTTTTATTTTCCTTTGAATTTTGGGTTAGCGACAGGTCATTTTGAAAATTGATTTTAGTGGTGCAATTTGTGTAAGTGTCAGTGACTTGAGTTGTGATGTTTTCGCGTGGTGTATGTGAGAATTGTAGTGTTTGCATAGCCGAGCCATGAAGGGTTCATTTAAGGCCTCTTGATCCTATAGGAACTCATTTTTGAGCCATTCAAATGTTAGTCCTTAGCCCTTGCAACTAAAAGTCGAGTGCTTGAGACTACTCATGCGAGGTATGGGTCAAGAAGGTTCCATTACTAATCTACTAAGATGGTTAATAAGAAACTCTTAAAGCTAGTTCCTAGATTCTAGGAGGATAAAACTAAAACCTTGNGTATGTGCGAATTGTAGTGTTTGCATAGCCGAGCCATGAAGGGTTCATTTAAGGCCTCTTGATCCTATAGGAGCTCATTTTTGAGCCATCCAAATGTTAGTCCTTAGCCCTTGCAACTAAAAGTCGAGTGCTTTAGACTACTCATGCGAGGTATGGGTCAAGAAGGTTCCGTTACTAATCTACTAAGATGGTCAATAAGAAACTCTTAAAGCTAGTTCCTAGATTCTAGGAGGATAAAACTAAAACCTTATTGAAAATGAGGTCAACAACATGTAAATGCATTGGTTCTCTAGTTCAAAAAAAAAATCAGTCGGGTGGTTACTTTATAAATATCATTGTTTCATGTAGTCTATATGTAATTATCCCTATTCTTTTATGAGGCCTTCAAATATTGGATGCAAAAACATGCATTCTTATCGATTCCACGGGCATTACAATTTTTAACATTGAATTGAATTACATGACATGCAGGCAAATGCTTCAACAACCAGGAAATATGAGGTGAAGGCCTCCAAGATCAGCACTGTGAGGCCCAGTGGAAACAACAAAGCTGATGCTACTAAGGTTGAGCACATTTTACTTGGTTTTTTTTTTCCTAATCTTTTGATAAAATTCTCTCTTTTACTATATTTGAACTTGGTGTAGATCCTAATTACTTGCTAATTTTGGTTACGTTGCCAAAGCTATAACCTTTAAAAAAATCTTAATATATTGACAAAAAAGCAGTTAATTTTAATACGATATCACATAATTATTGTATATTTACATATATAACCCGTAAAAATTTTGATATTTTCATTTATGACACTTTGTTGTCATAACCTATGGATGAAAATGTTTATTCTTTCTCATTTAAGAAGTTAGTACTAGTGATGTTTTTTATGCAATATTAAAGATTTGAGTGTTATGTATGTAAATTAGTTAGTGTTCGATATGTAAATACGTAATGGTTTTTTGGTATGTGTGTAAATGCCCATAATATTTTTGCTTAAAAAACATACATAACACTTAATTCCTATGTAGTTACATACATGACACCTTACTCATGCAGGAAAAAGTATATTTTATGTTTTAGAAGTTAAAATAATGGCATTTTTTATGTGATATGAAAGATTTGGGTGGTATAAATATAAAGGGGCATTCACAGACGTTCCTCAATAATCTTATGTTTTTACATATCTAACATCTAAACTTTAATATTTATATTCATAGCACTCAGATCTTTAACATCATATCAAGAATATCACTTTTACTAANAAGAAATGCTTTCTGGCTATTTTGTTCATTTGTATAGAGTATGTTTAGCTTTAATTAACAAGCACTTTGTGGATGACTCTTTGATGCAAAAAATTTATATGAGGTTTTGAGGTTAATGATAAATTTGTATTTGGGGTAATTATGTAAACCTCATATAATTGTATTTAGTAGGTTTAGTTTTTAGTTTGAACCCCAAATAAGGCCCATCTATTATTATTATTTTTCACAATCAGATCCCTAGTGTTATATATATGTAATTATTCTGTTTGTTTATTTTTCGAAGTTATGATGAATTACTGAGATTAATAGGAAATGAATTTTTATTATAGTGTAGATGTTAGATGTATTTTATTTATTTATTTATTTTTGAAAGCAATGAATTGATGTTATTATACAAGTCTCCAATCACTCATGATGTGCCTAACAGTTTGAGTGTCATTTCTTTAAGGCCAACTATGTTAGAGGGAATTGGAACCCCTCGATTTGAGGGGTTTTATTCCGTGGGTAAAATAAATTATATGGGGTACTTTTTGAAGATGTTTTTAAAGAAATAGACAAATGATTAACCAATTATCCTCAAATGCATCACCATGCGCACACACATTAATATTTTTGTAAAATACTTTTATTTATAAATATTTGAGCACATATTCTAACACTCTAATGTCTAATCTTGATTTTACAACTACTCCCCACTTTAAGCTTTGCTTAGCCCTCTTTGGGTGTTTTTGGGGGCGGTGGTGCCCGTGCGACACTGCACCATAGTTTTTGTTCTTTGAGAAAATAGTCTTTTGTCTGCATTCTCAAAAAAATTATTGTTGAAAGTCTTGTTTTTCCACCATGCCTGACTAATTGCGGTGGTTGTTAGAAAGTTATAATCTAATTTTTTCAAAAAATAAAAAATTGTAATTATTGCTGCAACTTTTTGAATGATCGATTCTTCTTCAGCAGTCTCATAACTGCTCATTCAAATAGCTGCAAGTGCCCCAAATATAGCCTTAGTTAAAATGAGCTTAATTTATGGTCTGTTTGAGACATCTACAGTCTTTTGAAGAAATAATTGTGAAGTAGCTAAAAAAAAATTATTTTTTAAAAAACTATGTTGTCTATTACAAATTTATTTTATTTTAAAAAATATGGGTCCTAGCTTTCTTACAACCATCAAATTTAGTCAAGTAAGATTACAAAACATGACTTATCTTTTTAAAAAACAGGCACATAAGACACTCCAAGATTGCCTCATTTTTATCCCAAACACAACCTAATGCTCTCCGGCATGCTTTCTATTGAAGGCCATATTGTATCACATAATTTTGAATTTAGCATAACTTACACGGACTTACTTAAGAGGGGCATTTACCTAAATACCACCTCATTCCTATGTATTTACATTTCTAACAGTTAAACATTAGCTTCTACATCTATATCATCTAAATCTTTCATATCACATAAAAAATATCAGCGTGTCAAATTTTATAAAGTGAATTATGAATGGNCATTGGTGGAATGCCACTTGATGTGAAGAAATCCAGGTTTGTTTAGTCTATATTCTCTCACTTTTCTCTTTATTTAGTAATATTATGACTTGCTTATCTCTCAATTCCTATGTATTTACATATGCAACTCTTTCTTTTTACATTTATACCATCTTAATGTTGTCACATAAAAAATAACTACCATTTGAACTTTTAAAAGTTGGAATACACATTATCATGCTAAGGTAAGGTGGTATATATGTAAACCTTCCTAATATTCACGGTTTGCTATGCCTTCTTAAACTATTATCTTGCTCTTCTCAATGTGATATACATACCACTCAATTCGTATGTATTAGCATATCTAACACTTAAATTTAGTTTTTTTACATTTATACCATCTATAAATCTTTTTCACGTCATGGAGGAAATACCAACATTTTAACTTACTTCTAAAATCTGAAATACACATTTTCATGCATGGGTAAGGTTGCATGTATGTAAAAAAATTAAAATTTAGATTTGCTAAATATGTAAATACTTAGGAAGTAAGTGATGTGCATGCAAATGTTTCTAATAATATTAGTTAACATTACAGGAAGGAGAATCCAAGATGGAGGTGATCTTAATGACTAAGAAATGCTTTCTGGCTATTTTGTTCATTTGTATAGAGTATGTTTAGCTTTAATTAACAAGCACTTTGTGGGGGACTCTTTGATGCAAAAAATTTATATGAGGTTTTGAGGTTAATGTTAAATTTGTATTTGGGGTAATTATGTAAACCTCATATAATTGTATTTAGTAGGTTTAGTTTTTAGTTTGAACCCCAAATAAGGCCCATCTATTATTATTATTTTTCACAATCAGATCCCTAGTGTTATATATGTAATTATTCTGTTTGTTTATTTTTCGAAGTTATGATGAATTACTGAGATTAATAGGAAATGAATTTTTATTATAGTGTAGATGTTAGATGTTTTTAAAGAAATAGAGAAATGATTAACCAATTATCCTCAAATGCATCACCATGCACACACACATTAATATTTTTGTAAAATACTTTTATTTATAAATATTTGAGCACATATTCTATCACTCTAATGTCTAATCATGATTTTACAACTACTCCCCGCTTTGAGCTTTGCTTAGCCCTCTTTGGGTGTTTTTGGGGGCGGCTGTGCCCGTGCGATACTGCACCATAGTTTTTGTTGTTTGACAAAATAGTCTTTTGTCTGCATTCTCAAAAAAATTATTGTTGAAAGTCTTGTTTTCCCACCATGTCTGACTAATTGCGGTGGTTGTGAGAAAGTTACAATCTATTTTTTCAAAAAATAAAAAAATTGTAATTGTCGCTGTAGCTTTTTGAACAATTGATTCTTCTTCAGCAGTCTCATAACTGCTTATTCAAATAGCTGCAAGTGCTCCAAATATAGCCTTAGTTAAAAGGAGCTAAATTTATGGTATGTTTGAGACAGTTACAGTCTTTTGAAGAAATAATTGTGAAGTAGCTGAAAAAAAAAATTATTTTTTAAAAAATCATATTGTCTATTACAAATTTATTTTATTTTCAAAAATACCTAGCTTTCTTACAACCATCAAATTTAGTCAAGTAAGATTGCAAAACATGACTTCTCACCGTATCTTTTTAAAAAACAGGCACATTAGACACTCCAAGATTGCCTCATTTTTATCCCAAACACGACCTAATGCTCTCCGACATGCTTTCTATTGAAGGCCATACTGTATCACATAATTTTGTATTTAGCATAACTTACACAGACTTACTTAAGAGGGGCATTTACCTAAATACCACCTCATTCCTATGTATTTACATATCTAACAGTTAAACCTTAGCTTCTACATCTATATCATCTAAATCTTTCATATCACATAAAAAATATCAAATTTTATAAAGTGAATTATGAATGTCATGCATGTAAATCTCCCTTTAAGAAAAGACTTTTTCGGTGAAGGGATAAGGATGACAGCACGACAAAAACACAGGAATCATGTTCACAATAAATTATTTGAAAGTAATATTATTGTACATCAAGTTTAATAGAGATCTGCCATATTTCTATTACCGCAATTGTAATGTTGTTTTTCGTAATATTTTTGGCTTGTAATTATTTTCATATAAACAAATTATAGTGTCTAATTGTAAAAAAAATATTTATAATGCTCACAACAAGTTTCAAAATAATTATAAATCTATTTTACATGCCCCCCTTCTATTTATTTATGATTTTTTTTTTAAGAGGCAGAGTCAATTTATTAATTGCATGAGATAAAGGGTGGACCAGATTTGTAAATAGTCATTTTTAGGATGCTACATACGCAAACAGGCCTCTTTCCATGTATATCAGTTTACAATTTGTTATTCCAGAATTTCATGCGAAGTAGATGCCCATAATTCAAAACAAAAACACAGCACATATCACATCACATACATACCTACAATCATAGTCCTGCTTTAGTGTAATAATTGCATAGATGCATAATAAAAAAATATTTCCACAACTAGGGAATAGAGAGAAGTGTGATCAGATAGAACTTGGTAGAGATAATACAGTAAGTAAAATGCGTGTAATTTTCATTCGAAAAATGACCTCTTATTTATAGGCATGAAAGGGTATAGATTTAAGATTACATTTATGCCTTTTAATCATTAGATTTGTGAGAATTAATTCAGTACATTATACAAGTACGATTAGATATACCAACTGGTGGATATTTTTCTGAGTAATGGACTATTGCCGATCGGTGCTTCTTAGACGGATCGGTCCACCTTAGGCTGATTGGTCTACCTTAGTCCGATCAATTTCAGACTTAATTGGACAAATTTCTTCGTTGTGGCCCAATACACTCATTTGTATGTGTCATGTTGCATGCAACATTCTTGCATTCATTTGCATGATGTGTGCTTCGCCTTTTGATGTCCTTTGTGATTGCTTCGTCCCATGGTCCAATAATCGCAACATGAGTCTTTTGTATGTTGTATGTGCGTGACCCATTTACCTTGACGATTTGTTCTATTCATTAGGAGAGTGATTCATTTGTGCGTCGTAATACTCAAACGAATATTGCTCATAAGAATACCTCAACAAGCAATGTGAGTTTTTTTTAATTACGAGCAACAAACTGTATGACTGTGTTAAANGTAATTATTTTCATATAAACAAATTATAGTGTCTAATTGTAAAAAAAATATTTATAATGCTCACAATAAGTTTCAAAATATTTATAATCTATTTTACATGCCCCCCTTCTATTTATTTATGATTTTTTTTTTTAGAGGCAGAGTCAATTTATTAATTGCATGAGATAAAGAGTGGACCAGATTTGTAAATAGTCATTTTTAGGATGCTACATACGCAAACAGGCCTCTTTCCATGTATATCAGTTTACAATTTGTTATTCCAGAATTTCATGCGAAGTAGATGCCCATAATTCAAAACAAAAACACAGCACATATCACATCACATACCTACCTACCATCATAGTCCTGCTTTAGTGTAATAATTGCATAGATGCATAATAAAAAAAATATTTCCACAACTAGGGATAAGACAACTAGGCAATAGAGAGAAGTGTGATCAGATAGAACTTGGTAGAGATAATACAGCAAGTAAAATGCGTGTTCTAAAAATGACCTCTTATTTATAGGCATGAAAGGGTATAGATTTAAGATTACATTTATGCCTTTTAATCATTAGATTTGTGAGAATTAATTCAGTACATTATACAAGTACCTGCTGGTGGATATTTTTCTGAGTAATGGACTATTGCCGATCAGTGCTTCTTAGACTAATCGGTCCACCTTAGGCTGATTGGTTTGCCTTAGTCCGATCAATTTCAGACTTGATTGGACAAATTTCTTCTTTGTGGCCCAATACACTCATTTGTATGCGTCATGTTGCATGCAACATTCTTGCATTCATTTGCATGATGTGTGTTTCGGCTTTTGATGTCCTTTGTGATTGCTTCGTCCCATGGTCCAATAATCGCAACATGAGTCTTTTGTATGTTGTATGTGCGTGACCCATGTACCTTGACGACTTGTCCTATTCATTAGGAGAGTGATTCGTTTGTGCGTCGTAATACTCAAACAAATATTGCTCATAAGAATATCTCAACAATCAATGTTAGTTTTTTTAATTACGAGCAACAAACTGTATAACTGTGTTAAAGATTCAAGGGTTCTAAAATATGTCACTTGCATGTTACAGAACCACATTTAATGGTCATGTTAATGTTGTTTCGCTCAATCAGTCATTTCGATTTCTCATAATATTTAACTTTGTTAATGTTGCTTCGCTCCGAGAACACTTATCGATGAATCTAGTTCCGCCACTTCAATTGATGGGCTTAGTTAACCCGCTTTGACGGGTGTGCTTAACTCAACCACTTTTGAGCTTCAACCAGTTGACTCGATTCCTCACAGGTTAGCTTTTTCTTCATAATTATATTTGTGCACACATTAAATAAGATTTAATTAATCCAAAAACAATTTAAATAATATATCATATGCATGATATAAATAGCTACGTCTACGTATGTAATTGTCCCTATAAATTATTTATTATATCATTAAATGGGTTTATTTATGGACACAATTAAATGATTTGGATTGAGTTTAGGTAAATCATTGTTATACTTAATTGTGAGTTGGTCAAATGCGACCCTTAACCACTCATGCACGGGNTGTTAAAGATCCAAGGGCTTTAAAGTATGTCACTTGCATGTTACAGAACCACATTTAATGGTCATGTTAATGTTGTTTCACACTATCAGTCATTTCGATTCCTTATGATATTCAACTTTGTTAATGTTGCTTTGCTCCGAGAACACTTACCAATGAATCTAGTTCCGCCACTTCAATTGATGGGCTTAGTTCACCCGCTTTGACGCGTGGGCTTAACTCAACCACTTTTGCTCTTCAACCAGTTGGCTCGATTCCTCACAGGTCAGCTTTTTCTTCATAATGATCATTGTGCACACATTAAATAAGATTTAATTAATCCAAAAACAATTTAAATAATATATCATATGCATGATATAAATAGCTACGTCTACGTATGTAATTGTCCGTATAAATTATTTATTATATTATTAAATGGGTTTATTTATGGACACTTAAATGATTTGGATTGAGTTTAGGTAAATCATTGTTATACTTAATTGTGAGTTGGTCAAAGGCGACCCTTAACCACTCATGCACGGCGCGTTGGTAGGTAGGATTCATTTGTCATAATATTGTTTTATTAATTTTAAAATATTGAACAATAAATTTATATTTAGATATCATTATATTTAATTTATGATCTAAGAAAGCATTAAAGTCCTCTGCATTTCATTGATTTCCCCAATTGTCCGTTAGATTCTACCTGCGACTTATCAAATTCATTATATTTTAATTTTGAACTATTTTCCTGCCTACATATTATATAAATTTAAAGTATTTATATATCTAATAAATCAATTTCATTTTTTATTTCCTCTATTTAAAATGTTAATATTGCCAAAAAAAATTATTATTCTTAAATCTTGAAAAATAGAATACTTTTTATTCATAAATACATACATACCACTAAATTTTTATGTATTTACATGTCTAACATTGGAATTTTAATTTATATATATAAAGATTTTTACTTTAATTTTTTAAAGTTAAAAAATATTTATATTGATATGATATAAAAGAATTGGATGGTATAAATGTAAAAAATAAATTAGAAATAATAGATATGTAAATATATAGAATTTGGGTGGCATGCATGTAAAATATCCCATATACGATTTGTCCCGCTCTCTCCATCCCCGTCCTCAAGAAAATCCCCGCCAGTGCCACCGAGCTTTCGCCACCTACGATTTTTCCCTTCTCGAATCTGACCGAACTTTTACAATGGAAAATTTTCAAACAATGACCCCAGCTGCAGTGAGTTGTTGGGTCAATAGAATTGTCCAGATCAGGCGATGGGGACATTGCGTAAGTTTTCATTCGTCAAAGGCGCCGCCGGAAGAAGAAAGTAGGTACCACCATTGTCCTTCATCTTTTTTATTTCATGCCCCCTGGTGACTTTTCACCCATTTCAATAATGGTATATTGATTCAGTGATTGCTACTATTTTCCAACGGACGTNTCATCTTTTTTATTTCATGCCCCCTGGTGACTTTTCACCCATTTCAATAATGCTATATTGATTCAGTGATTGCTACTATTTTCCAAGGGACGCGTTCTGTTCCATCTCGCTGAATCCGTATCGTTGCATCATTTAATCTAGAGGAATCCTGCGGTTTCTGTGGAAGATTTCTAAGGTAATATGCTTTTTGGAGGTTGGCTGCGCGGAAATTGGTTAATATTTGATTGCCAAACGGCGCCGTGAATGGTTATCTATTTTAAACGCCTTAGATTCATCGGTCTATATATAGCGATTGGTGGTGCAGCTGGCGTTCTGACTGCTCAATCTTTGTTTGGTCTAGGTAGGTATGGTTATTCTGGCTCCGCACTTTCTCCGCTGACATGTTTTTTTGTTTTTGATTTTGTTTTTGGGATTCGGTTTTCGTGAGCGGACGAAATTTTATGGTTCGGTGATTGTGTTTTCTTTAGCGTTGAATCTTTATCGAGAGTTATTTAAAAACGATAACAGAAGTATTTGGCTGTGATTCAAATGTTTCTATCTGCTAAACCTCGATCCTGTTAACTTGAAGTAAGTTTTACCAGTGGTTTGTAAAGCTTTTGAAATGTTTTTTTTTTTAAATTTGTAACCGAAGAAAACCGAACAGCATGGGAATGATAAGCACCCGTTTTCATCCAATCGCATATTTGATCGCAAAAGTTTCAGTATATTTGTCACTAGAAAGAGTTCGTTAAGGTTTTTCGTTGCTCTTTTACTTTTACGTCGAGAAGATTCATTAATGTTTGCTGATATACCTTTGGCTGCTGCAAGAAAAACGGCCCATGAAAGGATCCGACAAAATTTAATTAGAAAAGGGGCATTTACATACATAGCACACAATTCTTATGTATTTACATATCTCACATCTAACTTCATATTTACACCCGTAGATTGGAACTTGAGATCATTATGTTTGATACCATATTAAGTAGTGGTTATTAACTAATTATAAGATTAAGTTAGCCAGACTTGGCCCCTAAATTGACTCAAAATTCTTGAAGAAAGGAATGAATCCTTTTTGCTACAATGCATGCATATCTTCTTATAATTTATTCATATTCTAAAGCTTTGGATATCTATCCTTAGATATATTTAATATAATCGACATAACTAAATATTAATTGAAGTTAATGATGGATAAATGCTGAGCTCGTCTCCATTATGTTCTGGAAGTCATTTCCTTGATTCGTATAAATGTCTTCTCTATAGCATAAGAGTAAGGCTTCACACACCAACTTCTCCTTAAACTTTACAATGATAGGTGTGCATGCTCTCCCTTTACAAATGATTTTTCCATTTAAATTTTGAATGATACATTATTATATGTAACGAGAATCATTGCCTTCCAAACTTTATCCTCATATGATATGATACCTTTGGAATTTGGGCCTTGCATTGATCTAGCATTCATTGCTTGGTGAGTTGATGAATTATGCCTGACATATGTTCTTTTCATTAAAAATACATATTTTAAATTTTGAGAATCTCTATGATATTCCTTATATTTTCCATATTTGGGGTGCCTTAGGGCATATATGGTGTGTGGGGGATGGGGTATTAATGTGACGTTTCCATTTACAATACTTGATTATTTCAAGCGACATTTTGATGTCTGTTTCCCCTTCCTCAGGCTTTTTTTTCTTAACATTGAATAAAGCAACTTAAAATTTATTGTCAGTTTTCCTTGTATAACTTACAATTACTTGCACTATAATTTTGTTTTATGTATGGGTATAATTTTTTTACTTTATCATTATCGGTAGCCTTATTGCAACTATATAAAGCCGGCTTCGCATATTCTTTCTTGTCCCTGCTACCTATTAAGTGTTACATGTGCTGTTGACTCTAGAGATTTATGTGCACTTTCTGTATTTGCAGGGGTCATCTCCTCCTTTTTCAATGTAAATTATTTTGCAAACTGCTTTGAATCAATAATGTAATATTTACTCTTATTGAGTTAAAGTTTGTATTTCATGTAGAGAACCAGTTCCTCTCACTCTAGATTTGTTTGGTACACGAAATATGAGAAAATATATTCGGATATACTTTTTGACCTGGGTGCTTTATTGTTTTGCATGGTTTTGCTGATGATGTCAGAGAAAGTAGGTCAAGGACAAGATGTTTATCAATGGGAACGCGAAGAATGAAACAGATTATTCTGAATTCGTTGCAGATGCTCATAAGAACTTGGTAAGACACTCCAGATTTGATTTATTTATTTGACTAAATTTACTCACTTCAAAATCTCTTTTTGAGAAAACATTCGAGTTTTGCATCGTGCTTACCAAAAGCACAGTTACATTAAGTGTAGAAAAACAGCTGCTCAGCACTGCTAAGATGTTGTCCACGCACTGACAAAATAAGACTGGGCATGTTTGAGCTGGCTTTTTTGTTTTTCTTTCGCATGATTTTGCTGGTGGTTTTATTCAAAGAAGGTAGAAATAATGAATGTTTGTAGCTGAGTTTGAAAAGAATGAAAATGATTCCTCTGAACTAGTTGATGCTATATTCCTGTGGTATGACACTCCAGACATGTTTTTATATGAATAAATTTATTTAACTTGAAATTTGCCCACTTCGGAAATTTTAATTTTTGAATTTTGTTTGTTAGAACAGTTTACCTAATTGCATCCTCTTTTTCCTCTGGACAAATGATAAGAAACAATAAAATGCTTTACATGTATGAGAAAGGCATAAAGTGTAATAATATTGATACTTTATCTACATCCCTAGTAATGCACTCCCAAAGACTTAATTGCCCATTCTTAATTCATAATGTCTTGACTTTTGCCATCTGTTTTACTCTTTATATATTAATTCGTTATTGTAGTGGACCAATAATGTTGTAACTAACTCAGAACTGTATAGAATAGCGTTATATGAATACAATTATAACTGCAGTAGTATTTTAACATGATACACACCAGTTTTGTTCCTTTGTCTGTTCTTTCCTTAAAAACCACACACAAGTACACAACTATTTTTCTCAAATTCTCCAATTTAAGATATTTCAATTTTGTTCTTGTGAATCTGTCAATAAGTCAACATTGCACTTTTGACCTCAGTGATCGTGACAAAATGGACAAATAGAGTTTTCTTCCATTTATTGATCACTGCAGCTTCATATCAATATCATTAATATATTTTGTACCTTACTCTTAGTTGATAATTTGAACTAACGCCATTTTTTATTTTCTTACTAAGCTCATTGAATATCTTAAGGTAGCTTGATTATTTGTAATTTCTTGTTCTAGGTCAAGTTGGATCTTGGGAAGCTCCCACAACTGGCCTGGGAAAGAAAATTAACTGATGAGGGAAAGGGTGTTATAGAATTTTCTATGACCGCAATGGAGAAGCTCAATTTTGTAAGTTTTCATTATTTAATAAGCTTTTCAGATACTTGAAGATCCAAACTTTCCTTCAATTTTAATTGATGATTTTAGTGCTGCAAGAATATTTAAATGAGATTTTTCTCAGCATCAATCTGCCGAATAAAGAAATACTTCGAGGTTTAAACTTTGACTTATGCCCTTTATTACTTAATATCAGCTAATTTTTTAGGCATAAATGGTTTAAAAGTATTCATAAAACAAACCCCAAAATTTTGGAATTAGCCTGCTGACGCTGATGAGCTCCACACATTTGTCCTCCATGATCTTTGTGCTCGATGAAAAAAAATAAACATTGCTGATTAATTCTTGTTTTCAAAATTTGTGATATTAGCAAGACAATATCGGATACAAATGCTATTTTCTCATCACTTAAGATGGATGCTTTGCTTATATCCTAATAGGCACCTTTATATCATTCAAGGAAGTTTTAGATTTTTTAGATTTGAAGGATATTTGGACTAGTAAATAGTTTTTTTTAATTTCTTCTTTCATGCATAGTTTTTCTCATGGTCTACATATCCTCCCTATTAATTTGAATGCATGTAATTAATCAATTTTAAAAAGTAGATCATAGTTTTTGTTATAGGATGTGATTAAGTTTCTGTACTCAAATGCTCTTGTTTTTTATAATTATAGAAATTAAGCAATATCATCATGATTACATAATTAATCACTTACAATGTCATTTCCGGATAGTGGGATACGAAGGGAGAAAATAGTCTGGTTAGGAAGTTGGGATCTAAGAGGGAGGGAGAGAGGGAGTAATGGAAGATTTGATGAATGAGTTGCTAATAAATTAATTATGTCAATAATAATGTACTAGTTAATGTTTGGGTTATTAAATTATTGATATATATATATATATATTAATAATGTTTACTTTTGTCATTTAACTAGCTCTCCTTAGTTCCACAATTGTTATTTCCACAAGTTTAGCTTTTATAGCATCATTCGGACAACAATCTTAATAGCATGAAACAATCATCCATCTTACTCTAAATCACAACACAATACAAAAAACAAATCTCAAGATAGCATAGGAGCAAAATGGGGCCTTGGTTGCTTTTCTCCTAACTTGTGTTTAATGTTCCTTGTTCTGCACATTCTGCCTTTCGGTATATAGATTTACAAGTTCAAAAACTCTTCCTGCATCCGGTGTAAGGTTTTTGTTCCATTTTCTGTACTTTGACATTTTGCCTCTTTTTTATTGATGGAAAATAAAATGAAATATTATTGCTTCACACTTACTTGAATAATAGAATCTTGGTGTGAAGTTGCTGTTGAATTTAACACTAAATTTGATTTTGTATTCTCTTAATCATTTCTATAGATGATTGAGGTCCATGTTACTTTTTCCTCTTTATAAATGAGATTTGATGATGAATAAATTTTATAAATAATCTAGGAACATAGATCTCTTCCTTGAGTTATGCAACGACACTTGTTTTTACACAGCAAATCATTTAGATACTTTTTTGTCTGTTCAAGTATCTGACTTTATTTCATTTCTATTATTTAAGGGCCCGATGGTTTTGAAATTGTGTCATAACTACATCAAAGAAACTTTGAAGGGACAGGTAAGTTCTAAAATAATCCATTGTGTCTAAAATATTTCTTAGCTTATATTTACTTTTTAGTGACTTAACGGTTGCTTTTGTGATTTAGTTTGCCAATTATAATCCCTTTAAGAAGTGGGAGGCTGCATCTTCCTTGGGAGTTCCGTTAGGTGGCATTGGGTATGTTCGTATCCTTCATCACACATTTTGATGTAATAATTTCTGGCGTGAGCAAATTATTCTTTCAAGATCTTGAATCTCATGAGTGAGTGTTATTTCTGCCTGCATACTTTGACAGGTTATGCTCTTGTATTATTCAAGAAAATCTTTTGAGAATCTAAGATTAAATGCAAAGTAATCCACACAAAGTAGTTATTGATGCAATGAAAAAAATGACCAAAGTGAAAGTTTTGAAATGTGTGATAACCAGAACTTTTAAAAATTTTAGTAAAAAAATAAAAAAAATTGAATCCTTAACATTAAAATTTTGAAAGAAAGCTATCATGCAATCTTCTTTTATGATGCAACTGCTAAAATATTTTGCTTCTAAAGGTGAGAAGCACCATGTTTGAGTTCAGAACTGTGGTTTTTTGCTAATGAATACAGGGGATCTATGAGACTGCTGTGACAATTTTTGAAACTCACTTAGATTTCAAAATTTCAGTATCAAAATTTCAAAGAGATAGGGAAATCAAAAGGGAAAGAAATGGAAGAGAAATGAGGTAATGATGAAATCAGAGTTACTGAAACAATTTCTCGCAGATTTGTTTCTAGAATTACTATCAAAACATAATTCATAAATCATACATTTAGCATATAAAGAAGAGAATTTCATCCAAATAATTTAATTATTGGTTTGTCGATCACAGTAAATCATTAAATAGACTGAGGCATAATGTAACAAA
>JXCR01062582.1:0-18598 GCA_002079205.1 Phalaenopsis hybrid cultivar | reverse complement strand
GAGGTGAGAGGCCAAAATCTACTCAACACTACAATACAAGCTAGTAAAAAGTCAAAATTAGCCAATGTTCTGTGCTAGCACCGGGAGGGGGTAAGGATTAGGAATGCTCCTATTTGTCACAATATATCTTCATATTTTTATTTATTCAAATCCTACATAGATTAACATCTCATTGCAAGGGGAAAGATCTTTACATATTGTTCAAACTCATTAGAATTACTTTTATTAAACAGTTAATTATATTTATTTTTATTTACTTTAATTTAGTCTTAATTGTTGCTATAATTTTTTTTCATTTAAATCTACAATTTAAATAGAATTTTTTTTAGTGTAGCAAGCCAATTTAAATAGTTCAACTATCTCCGTGGGATCGATACTGGGGTTTTTAAGGAATATCCTATATTACTTGAAATGATACGTATACTTGCACTGTACCCCTAGTGTGAAGTTTTATTATTTATTTTCCATGTCATTGCATTTATTCACACTAGCCACTCAATATAATTTAAGTCAAATTTTTGCTAATATTTTGGAGATTAAAAATACATGTAATTGCAAGTCAAGTCAGGATAATTTTTTAGCGTCGTTATCGGGGAGTGGTAACATAAACTTTTTAAATTCAGAAAGTAAACATTTTTATTTGCAATTTTTTTTTGAAATATAGATTTGATTTTATTAAAAATTAAATCGAAAAAATTCAAAAAAAATTGAAAATTAAAAATTTTGAAAGTTAAAAAAACCAAAAAAATTATTTTCTAGATTTTATCATTTTTATGCGTTGTTCGAGATCTAAAGGTTTAGTGCCGTATGATTTTGAATTAGAACGTACTATAAGAAAAGTTCTAAAATAAGGAAGACTTAATAATTTTCAATATATGGCAAACACTTCACAAAATAATATTGAAATTTAAATTTGTGAAAATGAACATAATAATTTACAAAAATCTTTAAGGGATTATGGAAACCCTACGACAAACGAAATTCAATAAAGTGTTCAAAGTCCTGTTGTAGCGGTTAACTCTTTTGAGCTTAAACTTGTGATAATACAAATGGTACAAAATAATTAGTTTTGGGGAACACTAAATGAGGATCCAAATTATGCTGTCAGAGTTAGACTTTTTCCTATTTCATTAAAGATAAAGCTAAGAAGTGGTTGAATTCATTAGCTCTTGGATCTATTAGAACTTGGGGAGATTTGACACAAAAATTAATGGCTAAGTAGTTTCTACCTTCAAAAACTGCTAAACATAGAAATGATATTACTTCTTTTACTCAATATGATGGGGAGTCAATTTATGAAGCTTGGGAAAGATTTATAGAATTTCTTAGAAAGTGTCCACATCATGCTTTACCAGACTAGTTAATTATTCAAAATTTTGACAATGGGTTAGTTGAATCCCTTAGATCTATCATAGATGTTTTTGCTGGAGGTCATTAATGTCTAAGCCATTTGATGAAGCCTATGCTTTAATTGAAGAAATGGATACAAATAATTTTCAATGGCCTTTTGAAATGGTAAATTCTAAGAAAGTAGCCAATATTCATGATAATGATGTTATTTCAATGGTTGCTTCAAAATTGTTGCATTACTTAGGAAAATAGACCAAAATGGAATGATTTGTTCTCAAACACCTCAGTTGATTGAAGAAAATTCATTATCACAAATACTTGATTCTCAAACTTCATTAGAAACTATAAATGTTATTAATAGACGTAGTAACCCATATTCAAATTATTATAACCCAGGTTGGAAAAACTATCCAAACTTTAACTGGAATAACAATTCTAGTGGTGAAAGTCAGCAATGGGGGAACAATAAAGTAAACCCTTTGGGAAATAGAACAATCACGATAATTCTAACTTTAGACCTACTAATCATACTAGATTTAACAATAATCAAAAAGTTAAGGAGAAGATGTTGTCTTTAGAAGAAGTTGTGTTACAAATAGGTAATCAATTACAGAGTCACAGTACTATAAGAAACATAGAGAATCAACTCAGACAAATTGCTAACGCACTTAGAAATATGCCTCAGAGAACACTTCCTAGTAATGTTGAGATTAAACCATAAGATAAAAAATTTCTTCTCCTAGAAGCATAGGATCTAGCCATAGGACTTTTCTATTGACTATCCTAGAGGACTATTGATGTAATCCACTCTCTTAGAAATTCTAAACACTTCATTAATCTCTCTAGGGTTTCACATGTGTGTTTTTAACCTCTAGTACATAGAAGGATGAAACTAACATAAGGATGCCCAAAGAGAGTCCCCATAAAACTTTCAGGCCTTAGGTTAACCCTGGGTGGCTTGGTCTTAGTCACACACACACACACACATGAACCCATAAAACTCTTTGCTCCTTTTGGAAGCTCTTGTGGGTGGTCCCCAAGACTTAACCTTTGGTTAAGATAGCCAGAACCAACATGTGGAGGATCCAAAATGAATTCTCCCATGGGTTTAACGGCTTTAAAGAGGCTTTTTTTGGTCTTGCACAATCATACTATTCAATCAATTCAATTTCACTAAAATATCCCACTCTGTCCTTCTAACCCTAAATTTCACCCAAATTACCAAAATGCCCTTGCAGACCTAAAATTTTTAAAATCCCCCAAATTCTCAATTTTCATCAAAAATCATATTAAACCACTTCAAATTATTTAAATTGTCCAAATTCACCCCAAACTACCCAAATCCACAAAAATTGGCTAAATTACCAAAATACCCCAAAATTTCTAAAATCCCTAAATCACCCCTAGTTTTCAACAAATTCATTTCAAACTTACTCAACTTTAAATCCAACCTCAATTTTATCAAATTCACTTTAATTTTACCAAATCCAAACCCAATTCCATAAAATTCCAAACCTATATCCAAATTCAAGCCAACCATCCCCAAATTAACCCTAAAATCCAACTCTTCACCAAAATTTAGCCATATGACCAATCCAATTTCACAAAATCCATACTTTAAATCCATTATGGCAATTTTTGAAACCCATTTGAGCCCTCAATTAGTTTAGGTCTACACAAAACCAAGCCTAAATCCAATTTCAAGCTCAAATCCAAATTTAAACCAAAATCTCAAAATTTGATGCAAACCTTTTGATTTAATCAAAGCTTAATCACCTCATCCTCATCATAAGCATTTTGGTTGACCACATCAATCCTAGCTAAGCTTCTTTTATGGAATGGGCCAATGGCTCCTCAAATTAAGCAAACCCCCTCCCCTTATTTGGTTAACTCATATACCCATGCAACCAACTGGCTTATCCTCCAAATTAATCACCATTAAAACTGTCTTGACCCCCATGAGCTAGCTGGCCACCACCCTTGACCCGGGAGGCCACACTATGGCCGGAAAACCCAAAACCAAGATGCCACACCTTAGCATAAAGACAAAACTTTGCCCATTCAATATGACAACTCAAATTGAACAATTGTGTCATTTCCTTCTCCACCTAAGCAAATTTACACCGGCCAGTGTAAGCCTAGAGCCTTCCCCTTGGCTGAGATTATAAATAGGCCCCCTCCACAACTAAAATAGGAGAATTTTGAGAACCTAAGGGAAACTCTGTGCAATTGCTTCCAGAGCCTCTCGCTGTGGCCCTAAGTTCATTCCAGTCCTTGTTAGCCCATCATCCCCACAGTCCAGTCCCAATTTTTAGCTCAAAATTCAAAGTACAACCAAGTCCACCAAAACTCTAAATTAAATTGCTCTTAAGAGTAACCATTGCTTAAGAATACATCCCCAATCAAAATCCACTCATTTCAAGAACTCTAACGTATACCTAGACCAAACTCGAACCAACTCCTAACAAAAATCATACATAGGCCTCTTTACAACTCAAGCCAAAACTTTAAGGAGGTTTGTGGGACCAAGTTGAAGCTCAAAAACAAACCAAATCTAGGCCTCGCCTCTTGGGTGAAAGTATAACCTGAAAACCCTAATTTTTGTTTCAGTTTTGACCTTTATGAAGAAATCATGTGTTTCAATATAAATTAATTATATAGATAGGTTTGTCTCACTTAGTTGAAGGTGTAGGATCAAACTATGGGTGATTTGGTTGAGAATTGAGTCAGATCAATCCATTTTAGTGTGGACAGTTCTCGGGTTGGGATGATCAAGGATGATGAACTGATGTCATCCCCATTTTTGCCTGTATTCAATGGACGGTCGATATGGAGTCGGACGAAGCCACGGGACGCAAAACACGACCATACGTGGCAGTTTGCATGGAAAGTGCAACCAATCGAAGTGAGACGCATGGGACTTCAGAGTTGTCGGCGCCGCGTGGATAAGTAAAAAAATATAGTATTTTGGAATTGATTAAATACGAAAAATGATATTTAACTTAAAAAATCATATCTTGGTGCAGAAAAGTACTAAAAAAAAAATAAAAATACCTCTGTGCTCAATGAACATAGGAGAATTTATTGAACTAAAAATTAAGAATATTTATTAAGTATTTTATTTTAAATTAATTAAAAATGCCATAAAGTAATTTAATTTTAACATTTACTTAAATTGAATGAAATCCCGAGGGTATGTGATTAATGAGCTCAGGAGTTTTCTCTAATGTTTCCAAGGTTAGAGAGCGCCCCTATGGTCAAAAGCCATAATTTTTAAGATATTTGGTATTATTTTAATTTAAAAAATTATATGAAAATAAAATAAAGGTAAAAAAAATATAAAATCAAGTTTGATAGGTTTATTGTGGTAAGAGGACCTTAGGAAAAATAAAAATCTGATCTAAGAAATTTCAAAATGTATTTTCTTATTTAAAATTTATAAAAATTAATAAAAAATGGAAAAAAATATGAAATAATTAAAAAATTCACAAGAATGGGCCAAATTGAAGGTAATCACATCAAAAGGCCCTTGTAATAATTTAAAAGCCAAATTTTTTTTTAATGTAAAAAATGTATTTTCAAAGTAAATCATTGTTTTAGTTTCAAATAATTATAAAAATAAAATAAAAATTAGAAAACTATGAAATTTAGTTTGGAGTGTTTTTTGAGGCCAGAGACACTTGGGAAAAAAAAATTGAGGTTAAAATAAAAGATAATTAAAAATAAAAAAATCATAAAAAAATATTAAAATACTGCAAATCAACATAAACATCATCCTAACCGTAGAGAATGACTTAAGGATGTGCTTATAAATTTTCAAAAATGTAAAAATATATTTTTAGTATTTAATATGTATTTTTCTATATTTGGGATTAAATTAATTATAAAAAATATATATATAAATAAATATCACAATTAACATAAAATAAAATTCTCGAAGTCCTCTGAAGTTAGAGAGACTTATGAAAAATAATAAAATGAATTTTTTAAATAAAATATACTTTTTTTTTTGTTTATTTATCAACACTAACTAAAAAATTATAAAAAATAAGATATAAATTAAAAATTCATAAAAATTATTCTTAGTGGACCTCTGATTTAGGTGAACCTTCTAAAAAATTTTAAGGATATAAGGTATGTTTTAATTGTTTAAATTATTTAATAGTGAAAATTCCTATTTTTGAACTAAATTAATTATTAAAAATTAAATAAAAATCAGAAAAATATAAATTATAATCTTATATTTTAATTAACCCACGAGTAGGGCAACAAAGAAGTTCCAAAGTTATTTGATTTAAGTAATATTGACTTTAATTTGACTATATGAAATGGTCGAATTACATAGTTAAAGCGTAGAAGCCAATTCATGTCACTTTCTGCAAAAGGGTAAAAGTGTACTTTTCTAAATTATTACAGTTTTGGAAGTTAATCTTAATGTGAGGGCTTGATTTAGAAAGATAATAATCCACTAATTTAAAGACCCAAACCAATGGTTAAGTGATGATACAAACTTTTAATAAGAATTCAGTTCATTTCATTTAATATTTTCAAAATTACAAATTTGCCCACAAAAGCTTAAGGGCTTATTAGTGAACTAGGTCTGATCTAGAATCACAAAATAATGTTTAGAAAAGATACATAATCAATTATAAATATCTTTTAGAACACTACAAGCTCAATGTCAATTGGAAGAGGTAAAGATTCCTTAATAACTTGATTTGCCCTTAAGGGCATCTACCCACATAATTCTTAAACCAAACGTCAAATGGGTGCTTAGTTGCCTATTCATGGGATAATTAAATATTAAAGTTCACTGAGCATAAGTTAAGACACCACAACTAAATCGTAATGTAATTAAGGATGATCAATTTAATAATATAGTAAGAGCAAACAAACACAAAAAGAGCCAGGAAATTCTAATGTTTTTTAGTATTATGCCTCAAACACCTTTCTAAGATTCTATATATTTTGGGGGACATCTGAATTTATTATAATTTGTTGAAGAAAATCATCTTCAGAACATTAGGGGCCCACTGATACACCTAAAATATAAATTATTTTTATACACATTTTATACCTATTTTTTAGATATTACGCTTTNATGAACACAAAAAGAGCCAGGAAATTCTAATGTTTTTTAGTATTATGCCTCAAACACCTTTCTAAGATTCTAGATATTTTGGGGGACATCTGAATTTATTATAATTTGTTGAAGAAAATCATCTTCAAAACATTAGGGGCCCACTGATACACCTAAAATATATATTATTTTTATACACATTTTATACCTATTTTTTTAGATATTACGCTTTAATGAATGGTATTTGTGTGTTATATTTTCAACTACAATCAAATGGATGAAAAATTCTAAAAGGAGTGAAAAAGGGTCAAATTTGGAGCAAAAATNTCAAAACATTAGGGGCCCACTGATACACCTAAAATATATATTATTTTTATACACATTTTATACCTATTTTTTAGATATTATGCTTCAATGAATGGTATTTGTGTGTTATATTTTCAGCTACAATCAAATGGATGAAAAATTCTAAAAGGAGTGAAAAAGGGTCAAAGAAAAAAGATGCAAAAATGAAATAGGGAGCTTAAGCGCCAGGTACCCCGCGCTTAAGCGCCAGAAGTAGTTATTTCATGATTTATTGAATTTAGATGAATTTTTTAAGATGGNCCAGGTACCCCGCGCTTAAGCGCCAGAAGTAGTTATTTCATGATTTATTAAATTTAAATGAATTTTTTAAGAGGTGTTTGAAGAAATTCTTGGTAAAACGTGGGAAATATCCCATGGATACAAAAAATCATTTAATTGGCTTTTGAGGAGGCAACTTCAAGAAGATTCATTGAATGGAGACTCCTTTTTAAAGAGACACCAAGGCATCCCTTGGATTCTTATAAGAAAAGACTTAGATTATCCAAGAGAGGAGGCCAACCCCTCATCAGATTTTATAGCCATCATCCATCCAAGTAACCGTCGCGCCACCGCCAGCCATTTTTTTTTTATTTTGAGTGTTAGTTAGTATTGTGAGTGAAGGAAGAGAATTCAAAGGAACTTCAAGACATTTGGTGGAGAATATTTGAGATAAGTGTTTATATTTGTGACTACACTTGGTTTTAATCTAGATTTATTGTTTGTGTGCATGATTTCTACTCTTAAACTCATGCGTGGTTGTATTTTCTACATGGATTCTGAGTAGTTTTATTTATCANCGCCACCGCCAGCCATTTTTTTTTTTATTTTGAGTGTTAGTTAGTATTGTGAGTGAAGGAAGAGAATTCAAAAGAACTTCAAGACATTTGGTGGAGAATATTTGAGATAAGTGTTTATATTTGTGACTACACTTGGTTTTAATCTAGATTTATTGTTTGTGTGCATGATTTCTACTCTTAAACTCATGTGTGGTTGTATTTTCTACATGGATTCTGAGTAGTTTTATTTATCCTTTTCCTTAAAATGATAAATGATTAAGTGTTTAAAGGATGTTGTGAGAAATATTTGACTCAATGTTGGAAGAAGTTAGGATGATTTGAAACCTTGCACTTCATTTACTTCTTGATTTGGCCAATTAAGATGTTAATACCTATTGTAAAAAAAATGTAAACTCCGAGATGGTATTGTCTCAGTCAAAAAATGGTTAGAAAAACATATAGATTTCATGAATGAGAATGTAATTCATGGGGTTAAGTGCAAATAAATAGGGAAATAAACTTTTTAAGGGTGTATAATTAGAGGACTTTAGAGTGACATGCTAATGCCCTCAATTTAATTTATAGTTTTAGGTTTTGATACGAGATGTCAGCCCCCAAGTGGAGGGAAGAGGGAACTCTAGAGTGAGAGCTGGTTTCTTCCCTATTTTACCGGTCTTCAAGATTATTCAAACTATAGATTAGCCAATGTTTTTTATAGCATCTCTAGTAAGGGTCAAGGATATATAATTGCTCTTATTTGGTACAACCTATTTAGCATACTTCCACAAATAGAATTTTTATATTTATTACTGATTCATGATAAGGAAAAAGATATTTTATTTATATAGCCTTCATCTTGCAAATATTTAGTTAAATAAATTAGTTGCTTACTTTATTTACATAAATCAAAAATTACAAAAAGAATCAAATTTTCATTCCTATTATAGCATCTTAAGTTTAAGCAAGAATATTTTGCGAAGTAGATTTTTATCATCTAAACTTTCAAGTTTCCTAAAGTGCATATTGTTATTCTTCCTGTGGGTTTGATATTCGGGGCTTAATCAAAAAGTCCTATATTAGTTGATAACGATATGTATACTTGTGTAGTATCCCATATTTAAATATTATAATTGTATTCTCATTTGTTTCATAGTGGGCACTTACCAAGCTTTTACTTTGGATCAAGTTTTTTAGTTTTTTGCAAATTAAGAATAACTATTAATGAAATTAAGCATATAATCACATACATCACATTTTACATCTATATCAAAGTATCGGGATCAAGTTTTTGACGTCGGTACTGGGGAGTTAAATTACAGAAATTTGCAAAATTTTCAAAAGAGCTTTTAGAAAGCAAAAATTTCTATTTCTATAAAGTCTTTTTTAAACTTTAAGATTTTATTATAGGAATATTGTAGTGTTGTTCTAATATATTAAGTTTGTGTTTGTCTATTTTTATTTTTTTTATTTTATATGTATTTTACAGTAATGTATGCATAGTTTAGGTTCTACAAGACTTGTGTCTTACGATTCTGAATTAGAAAGAACTATTAGAAAAATTAAAAAATTAAATATTACTAAAAAATTTCAAGAAATGGCAAATCAAAATAATCAAAATATTAAATTATTATACCTTTAAGAGATTATGCAAACCCTATGGCAAATGAACTTCATTGTATTATTAAAAAACCCACTGTAATTGCTAGTTCTTTTAAACTTAAACTTGCTATTACCTAAATGGTATCTAATAATCTGTTTGGGGGAGTACCAACTGAAGATACAAATTAAAATCTTACCAATTTTTTAAAATTTTGTGCTACATTTAAATATGATGGTGTATCAGATGATTCTATTATACTTAAATTATTTCATTTCTTACTGAAGGATAAAGCTAAGATATGGTTACATTTGTTATCACTTAGATCTATCAGAACTTGGAGTGATTTAGCATAAAAATTCCTTGCTAAATATTTTTCTTCATAAAAATTGTGAAGCTTAGAAATAATATTATATCTTTTTGTTAGTTTGAAGGGGAATCTATTTATGAAGCATGGGAACAATTTAAGGAACTCTTAAGAAAGTTTCTGCACCATTCAGTACCAGATTGGCTAATAATTCAAATATTTTATAATGAATTAGTTGGATCTCTTAGATCTATTATTGATGTTGCTGCTGGTGGTTCATTGATGTCAAAACCATTTCATGACACTTATGCTTTAATTGAAGAAATAGCTACAACAATTTTCAATTGTCTTCTGAATGGGTAAATCTTAAGAAAGTAGTCAATATTAATTAATCTCATGCTTTTTTTCCTGTTATCAAATCAAGTTGCTGCAATTTCAAGGAAGTTAGACCAATTTGGATTAAATTTTTCTCAACCAATTTTCATGATTGCCAAATGGTAGATTCTCAACCATCATTAGAGACTTTGAATGTTATAAATAACTAGCAGAATAATCCATATTCAATTTATTATAACCTAGGTTGGAAGAATCATCCTAACATTAACTCAAATAATACTTTGAATGGTAGTAATCAACAATGGGGGAACAATCAAGTAAACCCATTAGAAAATTGAAATAAACAAGGGAATAGTAATTTTAGACCTACGTACCCTCCAGTTTTTAATAGTAACCTATAATTTAAGGAGAAGAAGTTGTCTATAGAAGAAGTGGTGTTACAAATGGGAATTCAATTACAAAGTCAAGAAACTGCAATTAGAAATATTGAGAATCAATTGGGATAAATAACATATTCATTAAGTAACAGATCTCAAGGAACACTTTCTAGTAATATAGAAGTAAATCCAAAAGGTCAGAATAAAGAGCAAGTAAAAGCTGTTCAATTCAGAAGCAGAAGTGAATTGGAAGGTAGAGTTCAAAAAGAGACTGAAGTAGAGAGAGAATATATTGAAGAACCAAAAGAGGACGCTCCCAAAGGTTTAGAGAGACCTATTTCTCCACTTAAAGTTGATTTGGAAAAACCACCACCTCCATTTCCTCAAAGGCTTCAATAATAAACGTTGGATAAGTAATTTTCAAAATTTCATGAAATCTTTAAAAAGCTTACAATTAATATTTCATTTGCTGAAGCTCTAGAACAAATCCCAAGCTATGTAAAGTTTATGAAGGATATTCTTAACAGGAAAAGGAAGTTTGAAGATAATGAGACTTTTGCACGTAGTGAGGAGTGCAGTGTTATACTTCAGAAAAAGCTTCCTCAAAAGCTTAAAGATCCTAGTAGCTTTACAATTCCACATGCAATATGAGATAGATTTTATGTGAAAGCTTTATGTGATTTAGGAGAAAGAATCAACCTTATGCCATTATCAATATTTAAAAGATTGAATTAGGAGAAATATCCCCTACTACTATAACTCTACAACTAGCAGATCATTCAATAACATATCCTAAAAGAGTTAAAGAAGATCTCCTAGCGAACGTAGATCAATTTATCTTTCCTATTGATTTCATTATGCTAGTTATAGAAGAAGATAAGGAGATACATATCATTTTTGGGAGAATTTTCCTAGCCACTGGAAGAGCAGTGATAGATGTGTAGAAAGATGAATTAACTATGTGCATCAATGATTAAATAGTTACATTTAATATTTTCATATCAATGAAATACCCTACAAAAGTTAAAGATGATGAATGCTATAGAATGGATGTGATAAGATATTTAAGTGAATGTCATTTCAAAGCAACTTATGAAAAAAAATCTGAATTTAAAGAGTTGGAACATGAAAAAGAAGAGGAATTAGATCAATATGAAGATTTATATAAGGAAGGTTCAAATTATGTTCAAGAAAGTTTTTGAAGTTTTGGACACGACAGGAAAAGACACATCTTTTTGTCCATCAATTGAAAAACCTCCTGACCTTGAATTGAAGTTGCTTCCTGAACATTTGAAGTATTCCTTCTTAGGTGATTCCTCTACATTACCTGTTATAATTTCCTTAAAATTAACTCCAGAAAAAGAAGAGAGTTTGATGGAAAATTTAGAGAGTTATAAGAATGCCTTTGGATGGAAAATTGTTGATATAAAAGGAATCAATCCTTTAATTTGTATGCTTAGAATTCATATGGAAGAGAACTGCAAACCCAGGGCTGATCCTCAAAGGAGATTCAATCTTATTATGAAAGAAGTTGTTAAGAAAGAAATTCTAAAGTAGTTAGATGCTGGAATTATCTACCCTTTTTTAGATAGTGCATGGGTCAGTCTAATTCACTGTGTTCCTAAGGAAGAAGGAGTGACTGTGACTTTGAATGAACATAATGAGTTAATACCAATAATGTATGTCACAGGATGGAAAATATGCATTAATTATAGAAAATTAAATCTCACCACAAGGAAAGATCATTTTCCACTTCCCTTTCTAGATCAAATACTTGATAAACTAGCTGGGCATAAATACTTTTGTTTTCTAGATGGATATATTGGTCATCACAAAATACAAATAGCTCTTGAGGATCAAGAGAAAACAACTTTTACTAGTCCTTACGGTACATTTTCTTTTAGAAGAATTCCCTTTGAATTATGTAACGCGCCTGTTACATTTCAAAGATACATGATGGCTATTTTTGTGATTTAATTGAAAAAGGGATTGAATTTTTTATGGATGATTTTTTAGTGTTTGAAACTTCATTTGATTCATGTTTAGAACATTTATCAAAAGTTCTTAAGCACTGTGAGAAACAAATTTAATCCTTAATCAGGAAAAATGCTAATTTATGGCAGCAGGAGGAATAGTTTTGGGACATCAAAATTCAGAAAATGGTATGGAAGTAGACCGNATTAAATCTCACCACAAGGAAAGATCATTTTCCACTTCCCTTTCTAGATCAAATACTTGATAAACTAGCTGGGCATAAATACTTTTGTTTTCTAGATGGATATATTGGTCATCACAAAATACAAATAGCTCTTGAGGATCAAGAGAAAACAACTTTTACTAGTCCTTACGGTACATTTTCTTTTAGAAGAATTCCCTTTGAATTATGTAACGCGCCTGTTACATTTCAAAGATACATGATGGCTATTTTTGTGATTTAATTGAAAAAGGGATTGAAATTTTTATGGATGAATTTTTAGTGTTTGAAACTTCATTTGATTCATGTTTAGAACATTTATCAAAAGTTCTTAAGCACTGTGAGAAACAAATTTAATCCTTAATCAGGAAAAATGCTAATTTATGGCAGCAGGAGGAATAGTTTTGGGACATCAAAATTCAGAAAATGGTATGGAAGTAGACCCTGCAAAAATTCAATTAATCGCTAATTTACCACACCCAACAAGTGTGAAGAAAATTAAGAGTTTTTTAAGACATTCATGATTCTACAGTCGATACATTAAAGACTTTTCAAAAATAGCGAAGCCTCTAAGCCATTTAATTAAAAGATAAAATGTTTAATTTTGTTAAAGAGTGCCTAAAAGCTTTTGAATTATTAAAGAAAAATTAGTCACTACACCAATTATTGTTTCACCAGATTGGGAAAAACCTTTTGATTTAATGTGTGTGCCCGTGATTATGCTGTTGGAGTTGTTTTAGGACAAAAGCATTATAAGATTTTCAAAATTATATACTATACTAGTGGAACTCTTAATGAAAGTCAAATTAACTATACCACAGCCAAGAAAGATTTGTTAGCTGTAGTATATGCTTTTGATAAATTTAGATCATACTTAATTGGAACTAAATGTATTGTGCATACAAATCATGCTGCTAGTAAGTATTTAATGAAAAAGAAGGATGCAAAACCAAGATTGATAAGATTTCTTTTTTGGAAGAATTTGACTTTGAAATAGTAGACAGGACGGGAGTTGATGNCCTAAAAGCTTTTGAATTATTAAAAGAAAAATTAGTCACTACACCAATTATTGTTTCACCAGATTGGAAAAACCTTTTAATTTAATGTGTGATGCCCGTGATTATGCTGTTGGAGTTGTTTTAGGACAAAAGCATTATAAGATTTTCAAAATTATATACTATACTAGTGTAACTCTTAATGAAAGTCAAATTAACTATACCACAGCCAAGAAAGATTTGTTAGCAGTAGTATATGCTTTTGATAAATTTAGATCATACTTAATTGGAACTAAATGTATTGTGCATACAAATCATGTTGCTAGTAAGTATTTAATGAAAAAGAAGGATGCAGAACCAAGATTGATAAGATTTCTTTTTTGGAAGAATTTGACTTTGAAATAGTAGATAGGACGGGAGTTGATAATCAAATTGCTGATCATTTGTCCAGACTTGAATTAGAGAAACCACTTAGTTTTGAAAAAGAGTTTAATAAACATTTTCCAGATGAAGAATTTTTTAATGTTAATGAGTGGAGTGTTCTATGGTATGCCGACATTGTGAATTTCATTGTTAGTGATATTATACCATATTGAATGACATACCAACATAAAAGGAAATTCTTATATGAAGCTAAGAACTATTTTTGAGATGACTCATTTTTATATAAATAAGGAAAGGATCTAATTATCCAATGATTTGTGCTTTTAGAAGAAACTTATGAAATTATCCAAAAATATCGTAATTCTGATTATGGGGGACATTTTGGTGTTGATAAAACAACATACAAAATTTTACCATCTGGCTTTTATTGGCCTACAATCTTTATAGATGTTAACACTTATATAAAAACTTGTGATTGATGTCAACGAGTAGGAAATATTTCTAGGAGAAATGAGATGCCCCTCAATTATGTTTTAGAAGTTGAGATATTTGATGTTTGGGGATTACATTTCATGGGACCCTTTATACCATCTTTCATAAAATTATATATACTTTTAACAGTAGACTATGTATCCTAATGGATAAAAGTTGATGCTTTACCTCGATGTGATGCTCAAAATGTTGCAAAGTTTTTAGGAATGAATAGATTTTATAGTTTGGGATGCCAAGAGTAATCATAACTGACGGGGGAAGTCATTTTAGAAATGCAATAATGGCAAAGTTATTAAGAAAATATTATATAAACTATAGAATACTATTGTTTATCATCCTTTGACAAGTGGTTTGACTGAATTATCTAATCGTAAAATTAAAAGAATATTGGAAAAATGTGTGAATCCAACCAAAATGGATTAGTCAGTCGAACTTGATTATGTGTTGTGGGCTTATAGGACTGCATACAGAACTCCTATAGAAATGTCCCCTTACACGCTAATATTTAGAAAAGTGTGTCATTTACCAGTTTAACTTGAACATAAAGCATATTGGGCTATTAAAGAATTCAATTACAATTTAAAGGATGATGGTGAGAAAAGGTTATTGTAATTAAATGAGTTTGAAGAGATAAGGAATAAATCTTATGAAAGTGCTAAGATTTACAAAGAAAAGATGAAGATGTGGCATGATCGAAGGATTCCTACTAAAAATTTTCAGCCAGGGCAAAAAATTTTTGCTTTACAATATAAGATTAAGATTTTTTCCAGGCTATAATAAGTCAAGATGGATGGGCCCATTTGTTGTGATAAAAGTTTATTCCTATGGAGCTATCAACATCAAAGATCCTAAAATTGACAAAATATTCAGAGTGAATGGTCACAGGGTGAAATCTTACTTTTTTGGTGACCAACTTAAATTAAATGATTTTCTGATGTTGGGTCAACCAGAATAAGCACTGGTTACATCGGTCTGACAACGTTAAACCAAGTGCTCTATGGGAGGCAACCCATAATTATCTTTGTGTTTGTTTTTATTATTT
This sequence comes from Phalaenopsis hybrid cultivar, assembly GCA_002079205.1. Lineage (NCBI taxonomy): Eukaryota > Viridiplantae > Streptophyta > Magnoliopsida > Asparagales > Orchidaceae > Phalaenopsis > Phalaenopsis hybrid cultivar. Next base: position 3,323 of record JXCR01062582.1, on the reverse strand, counting down.
TGTTGTTTTGTGTGATTTAGAAAATTCTGGTAGTATTTTACATTATATATTAAGTTAGTGATTATTCTAAGACCTTTGAAGATAACTTAGACATGTTAGAACGAGCATTTAGACGTTAAGTTGATCTGTGCTAAATCGAGCTCTGGCGCTTAAGCACCAATATCTGACGGTTAAGTGCGACAGTTAAAAAACATGCGTGAATTTTAGTTTTGAGAAGTTTTAACGGAGATTTGGTTGGCTTTGACTTAGGAGACAGTTGTAAGACCTGCCAAGGAATTTTAGGAGGACTTTGGAGCCTACAAATAGAAGGGTTATGTAATGATTTTTATCACAATTCAATTCTAACCCTAAATTCTATGTGAATATAAGAGATTTTGGAAAATTATCATCTTGGGAGAGTGATTTGAAGGAGGAGGCAATGAGAAAGAAGTTTATTAGTCAGAGTGCGCAAGAGTTATATAACGGTTTCGTCGCCATTAATATTGAAGGGATAGCAGAGAAAATCCCTAAAATATAGGCTGACGTGGCTTCAGTTGAAGTAAAAGTGATGGAAGTTAATGCGCATCTAAATCATGTAGGATGGCAACTTAAGATGCAGTTTATCCATACCAGTTTTAAAGAAGAAGTGGACAAGGCTATGTATTTGAAGAATAAGTGCATTGAAGAAGATTCAACCAGAGTTATTAATCACCGTCCGTTCTTTCAGATATACATTCTAAATGCTGAAGGGGAGACTAATGATAAGTCAGGATTCATTCCACCAACTGGAGAATGGAATTAAGTTTGTGGTTTAGTGTTTCTGTATTTAGTCTTTGTTTAATGTTATGTGTGTTTAGTATGTTACTATGTGATAATTGTCTTATGTCTCTATTAGGAATTTTCTCATCAAATACTATTTGGATTGAAAATTTATGTATTTGAAAATGTTTATAATCATTTGTGAATAAATATAAGTGTTTTATTTGCATGAAATTTTGTGTTATTGTGTGTTGAATTAAATTAGTTAAGATTGGTGAATCTTGAGTAAGAGGAGAGATAAGAGGGAAGAAAATAATATATAAAGTGTTATGATACCATGTAGGGATGGTTGACTTAGGCTAGGAGTGGATTTAACTTAAATCAAAAAAATCAAAATTTGTGCACTGGCGCCTAAGAGCCAAGACCCAGGCTTAAGCGCTGCCCAAACCAAGATATAAGCACCAAACCATTTGTGCTTAAGCACCGGTTCACGAAAATCAGTTCACAAACTATTTTAAATGCAAAGTCAGTCTGAAAACACAATTACTGAACCTCGACTTCAGCTTCAACCAAAGGATTTCACAATTTTGGAGATAGGACTTACCATATTCAAAGATTTTTTAGAGATTTGAAGTAAAAATTGTTATATTTAATATCCTTGAGCTAAGAGCTTCACTTCTATTTTAATTTTTTTTTCACCATGTATTTTGAGCACATTCATGAACTACCCAAAAATCACTATTCATGGTGAAATTTTGAGGAAAATCTATGAAAAAGGCATGGTTTTGTTAGTTTAATCTATTTGGAATTTAGTTTAATGATTTAGAGTTGAATGTGGAATTTATTTTAAATTTTAAATTTTTTTTAGAAATGGAACAAAGAATGAAAAGGAGTAAGGGGAAGGCTCCTTTTGATTCAACCAAGTTTGTCAGTTCGAGAGCTCAGGATTGATACAGTGATGCACTGCAATAGAGAAAATTAATTCTTGAGCAGTGTTTTAAAAGTTCAGAAGGAGCTGTTGAAGATTTGATTGTTTACCGCCAGTGGGAGCAGTTCTGTTGTTTTTCTGCTGTCGCAGTGATTTCTGTTGTGCAGGAGTTCTATGCAAATCTCCCTGAAGCTGATGAAGAAAGAGTCATGGTGAGGGGGAAGATAGTGTCATTTTCCCCCTAGGTAATTAATCAGTTTTATCAATTGCCCCCAAGTACTTTGTGTTTTTATTCAAATTATAGTCATACAGAAGAGGAGTTAGACGAGATTATTTCATCTTTGACTAATGGAAGAGGACTTTGAAAGATTACAAAAGAAAGAAGAGTAAACTTTCTACTTCAAAGTTGGATGCTACTACAAAGGCATGACACTACTTTATTTCTGCTCATCTGCTACCTACAGATTATCTTAGTGACGTGACTTGAGACAGAGCAACCTTGAACTAATGCATTCAACACTTCAAGACTATTGATATTGGAGCTTTGATTCATGAAGTTATTATCAGTTCTGCCATCACTGCTACTTCTGCAGGTTTGGGATTTGCATGCTTGATCTTTTTTAAGCTAGAAGACTGGAGTTAGATTTGACATCTGAGAGGAGATCTTATTGCCACTAAAGCCCATTACCAGTGTGAATGTGAAATCTTATTCACATCATTAAATTTTTTGTTGGAGGGGCGGATTTTTCAGTAGTTCTGCTGCTTCGACGTCACGAGCTTCTACTTCACATGCTTCTACATCACGGGGTTCTAGATATGATTCTCAGTGACAGCTCATGGAAATGATATTGAATAATGTTATTTATACCAATAAAAAGGTGTCGAATTTAGAACAATTTACAGAGCATATGAATGAGTATATGAAGAGACATAGTGATTATGAGCGTGAATTCAATTTAGCTATGGAAAACCTTATGAGAGGAAACCAGGATATTGTATTTCCTTAGTACCCCAGATATCCATCATATGAGCCTACAAATGTTTGGCCTAGTGACGATAGTGATGAAGAGGAGAATGATGATTAGTTTGGATCTTTCGTTTTGTTTGATGTTTTTAGTGTATGTGTTGTTATGAATTGTTGTTATTGTAGTTGTTTTGTACTTTGTGTTATGTTTTTAGTAGTTTTCGTTGAGTCTGTTAGTTTTTGTTATGTTGTGTTTTGTTGTACACTTACTATGATGTATTTGTGTTTTGTGAATAGTTATTATGTTTGTGTGGTACTAATTATGTTAAGTGTGTTTTTTAATGTATTAAGTTAGTTTGTGTTGAACTTAATTCTGGATCTTAGGAAGATTTAGAATCTAGCTAACTTTTTACTTAAAAGCTGCATGTTTAAAATTTTCAATTTACTACCAATTTTTTTTCTCTATGATGCAGTCATGTGTGTTTGTTAGTGTGTTTATTTGCTTTTATGTTATACTCCATTGTATAGAAGTCTGATGAACCTCTATATGTTGAAATAAAAAAATAAAATTTGATCAATTTAATTTTTAACTCTTGTTTTTAATATTTGTACCTGCATATTTAGGATATGGAAATTCCTACAAGCATGTTATTTTTAGTTTTAACTCCTGCCAATTTTTATATGATGCTAAAT
>JXCR01062552.1:30400-50068 GCA_002079205.1 Phalaenopsis hybrid cultivar | reverse complement strand
AGTTTAGAAAAATATAAAATCAAACTAATACCATATCTTTCACAGTTTAAATGAAACAGCACTATACCTCAAAGCAGTATCTTTCTCGAAAGATAAACACAAGACTTGAGGGTGAGACTCGATCAAATAAACTAAGAAATGTATGACATCTGCTTGGTCTGTGAAACCATTTTATTTGCCGATAAGTTCCCCTATTTAATGCAAAGAATTAAATAGGGTTTATGTTAAGCTGGGTTCGGAAAAACTTCTTATAAGGTCAAGCCTCTATAGTTAATTACATCTTAGATAACCGAAGTCACTTAAGAAAACTCTTGATAAAAATCAGTAAATGTTATCTTTAAAGAGGTCAAAATGATATGACTTTTCAATGAGATCAGACAAAGAGGTGTGAAAGGGGAATGATTCAAATTTGGAACATTTATTGTGGAATCCAAAGGATGAAAAATTAGGGGATGTCATAGATCCGGAGGAGAACCTTGGTGACTTCCCAAGTTATCTTATTATTTGACTTCAATTTAGAGAGAAGTATTTGAATGTTTCATCTTGTCAATTTTATTAGTTAATTTGGCTTCAGTTTTGAGGAGAAATATTTAAGTGTTTCATCCTGCCAATTTTATTAGTTATGACTTACATTCGTGTGAAACTATCACACAAATAGCCTGGAAGATGTGAGGATTTAGGTCGTGACGAACGACAACATCGGAATCATAAAACGAGTTGGGGCTTATATTGTGCAGTTGTGCTATACAAAAACCTAAAGATAATGTGAGGATTTTTGTTGTATAAGCAAACAATCTCGAAATCTTATGGCTTGATTGTTTAATTCTAAAGAAAGATATGTTGTTGTAGATCCTCCTGCTGCTGGAGATGGTCGTGCTACCCACAACGCTAGCTTGAAGCTCCTCATCGTGACAAATTTAAGTTTTCTAATGTGTCAGGTTATGATGTCAAATCAGTGTCCCTATGGTTATGGTTCTTTAAATAGTATGGGTCATAACAAAGTTAATTAGAGAGACACCAGTTAGGATCCTACGGTTCCCTCATTCCAGTACCACTATTTTCTATTGGATTCACTTAGTCCAAATGAATTTACCAAACTCAATTTAATGAATTCTGTACTTTCATTTAGACTGTAGGAAGTCTCGTTAGCAACTGTAGGTTACCTCCTCCGAGGGATTCCCGATCATCTAATAGAGATGTTTTAATTTAGTTGCAATTGTTGTTTTGTGATGTTTGTGATTAAATTTTTAGTTGTCTTATATTTTGAATGTTGTGGCGGTGAATTTTATTTTGGTTGATTTTAGTTTTGGGTTTTTGGTTTGGTGGCTATCCTAGCAGTTTTGGTTTTCATGCAGGGTGTCATCGTTGTTTAGCATGCAAGTTTTATAAGTATAAAAGTACAGTGTGGAAAATATAAGAAAAGTTGGTACTGCAAACTGGCGAGTCTTCTTGTTCCACCACCTGAAAAGTCAGTACTTGCAAGATATGTAGATAATGTTGCAGGAAAGTTTAAGTAGCAAGAGTAGATGAAGGTTTAGCTACCAAACCCCAGGCTATGATTTTGTTGGAACATGGAAGATTCTAGTGGATAATTTTAGAACAAAGTATAACAAGTTCAATTTGCTCTTCAAAATATCAAAAAGGTTTCAAAGTGTTGAGGGAATGACCCTGAACTACTTTGAGGCTCTCTTGAATTATTTTGAGTTCGTTTTGAACTTATCATATTGTTCTATTAATCATCCGAGCTTGAAGTGTGGCTACCCTTTTGCTAAGTGAAACTTAGCAATTTAATTATCCCAAGGATGTGATGCCCGATTAGTCAATTAATGTTTCACTTAGGAGTTATGGGGGTGGGCGCCCCTAAGGCAAATCTAGGTCATTTAAGATTGTGGTGCCCATAATTAAGGTCGGGCTTGTAGTGTTTAAAGATGTTAGTCACCAATCATATTCTCTTCTAAATTCGATCAATCGAGTTTAAATATCAGGTCTAGGCCACTACTAAGCCTTTAACAATCACGATGGGTGAAATGGTGATTATCAAAATTTTGATTTCAAGTAATGTGCATTCTTATCAAATGGTCAAATCATCCTCAATTTCAGGCTTAAGAAAATTAAACTAGCATATTTCCGACTTAAGCCCATTACTTAATAATCATTTGATCTAAGTTGACTTCCGAGTCGTGAAAATTTGGAGGGTTATGATTTTGTTGATGTTGTGCAAGGGTGATGAGTAGGTTTCTACCTTTTAACCCCATTGTATTCCAAACATCCAAATATGTTTATTAAGATCAAAATTACTCATTTTCCCTTGGTTAATCCTAAATTTTTTGTTAAGGCACCAAAGTTTAAAACTACTGTTTTGCACTCAGGGCCTTTCACCTCATAATTCTTTAAACACAACTCAAATGACTTTGAGGGTTTAGAGTGTCATATCCATGAGGTAACCATAATGTTTAGAGGAGAACATGTGGACCTCTCAAAATTTTGATTTAATTTAGATAATTAATTAAATTTAGAAGATAGGATTTTCAAGATTTAATTTATTTAATCATCCAAAATAAAATTATGAAAACATTATTAGAGGTTTTCTAAGGTCAAAGAAACACTTAGAAAAAATATCATTATTTTTTTTAATCAAATTTCTATTATTATTATTATTTAATTTTTAATCAATTTCACTGATTAAATTGAATAGAAAAGAATATTTTAATTGCAAAAATCATTTTTATATTTTTAATACACTTCTCTGAGTTTAGAAAACCAAGAGAATCAAATCTTATATTTTTGTAATTTTTAATTTATTTATTATAATTATTTTAGTGGGAGAACATTAAAAATTCATTTTTTTGAGCCTTTAAAATTTAATTTTAACTTAGAAAAATTAGGAAAAATGTCTTAATGAATTTTAAGTGATCAGGGGACATTTCCACTCCTTTTGAACCATTTTTTGTATTTTTGAAAACTTTGATTTTTTTAACATTATTTTTAATTCAATATATATTTTAAAAATGAAATATTTTCACAAAAATGGGTTATTTTTATAAGATGCCCCTGATCAAAAGGAACTCAGAGAAATAATTTTCATAATTTTTCTAAGCATATTTAATTTAATATAATTATTTTTGTACAAAAAAGCAAGACTTCCTTAAAAATTCATTTTAGTACTTAGACTAAGTCAGAATTTTGATATTTTTGCAGTGAATAAACACAATTTTTATGGACAGTGTAGAAGTGATTTTGTCAATTTTTGATAAGTGTATAATTTACATTAATTAATATAAGGTATATGCATTTAATTAAGTATAGAAATGTACAAGATGATTCAAAGCATCACAAAATTTTTCCTAGATTTCTTTGACCACAAGAAACCTACTAAAATTATTTCCATAATTTCCCAAGTGGTACTTTGATTTTAGATAATTAAAATAGCCAAAATGGTCACCTTAGCTTGAAAATTAGGGTTAGAAGCATAGGGATGCCCTCTGACCTTGAAAAAATCAGAGGACATGTCCTCTGTCATGAGGAACAAACCCTCAAAATTTCAAGTCATGATGAGCAATGCTTAGTCATGGAGAATTGAAATATCACAGAAATATTTAATTCATTAAAAATCAGGGAAAAAAGAAAATATTTTTTTAGTCCACATTATTCTCCTTTGTTCATTGAGTAAGAGGGTATTTTTCTTTTATTTTATGTTTTTTCTACACAAAGATATGATTTTTTAAATTTATGGGCATTTAAATAAATAAGAAAATCCTTATTTTTCTATTTAAGTGACGCGGCACCGCGTCAACCTACGGCGACTCCGAAGCTCCACGCGATGTCTTCTAATTTGGCACTGCCATCCACCTCAGCACTGACTCGGCCCGCGGTTCGTGTTCCGTTCCTTCGTCCGACGCAATCTCATCTGTTTGTTGGATATACGCGTGATCGAACTGCCCTCCGTTATCATCTTCAAGTGTTCAAACCCGAGAACAGTTCACACTAAAACCTTAAGATCTTCTTATAGACTCAAAAAAATTGCATGCGGTTTTTTCCTAAACATTCATCTACTCAAGATGAACACATCTATGTGGTTGATCAAGTATAAAATCAAGCCATTACAAATAGAGAATCAAAATAATCTTGGGTTAGGGTTAGAGCTCAATACCTTTGTCTGAGAGAGGAGGCCTCAATCAGATGGTTGTGGTAGCTTTGATTAGACCCAAAGAACCTCCGGATGGAGTCTTATGCCTTGGTGAATTATCTAGGTATGAATTCGATCAAGCTCGATTTTTGGTGATGATCAAAGTCTATGTTAGGGGCTATTTCAGAGGGGCTTTGATGAGGAATCAACTCCTCGCACTGTGAGGATGGTGTGTGCACAATTAATTTAAGTTTAGTGGATTGTGGAGAGATGTCCTAGTTTTAGCTAAAAATTTGAGCTCAAAATTGGTTTTCCATAGTGGGGATCAGTGGAGGAAAATGGTGGCAGTGAGCTTAGGAGTTCTTGGAGAGTGTCTGGAGCAATTGGACAAATTTTCCCCAAGGATTTTTAGCACACCTACCTTTGGCCATAGAGGAGCTTAGAGGGAAGCTCAGGGTAAATCGATGGGTTCAAAGAGCTGCTTAGGTGGAGGGCTGAGGAGCTCTAAAGAGCCATTGGGATGAGGTAGGCTCAATGGTTGAAATTGGGTTTGATTTAGGGGTGGTGACTCTTGGTTTTGGCTCCTCCGGAGACTAGGGTTGTTGTCCATGGCAGGGGAGGCTCTTAGGTGGCTCAAGAACCTTAGAGGAATCTGTCACAACCATTAATTCAGGTTGATGATAGGTTTTGGCAAAGATATCTTTGGCTTAACCAATTTAGGAAACAAATCCCTTGAATTAGGGGACCTTTGGTCCATGGCTCATCTAGGGTGGGTTAAGTATGGTTTAGTTTGGTCCAAGGGAGAGTTTAGTGGTTGTGGAGTCATCAATTTAGTGGCTTTAGGATGTCTAAATTAATTTTGGTACATGGGTCCAATTTTGGGTCCAAATTGCCAAAGGTTAGGTTTGGGTTAGGCTAGCCATGACTTTGAGCCCAATTGATTGATTGACATTGTGTAGATAATTGTCATGAAGATTTTTGGTGAAGGATTGAAAAGATTTTGAGTCCAATTGGAAGCTCAAATTGAAGGATTTTGGGATTTTGGTCAATATGGGCATAATGGAGTAGACTTAAGGCTAGGTTGGGCTAAAGTTGGGCTAAGTCCAAATTTATGGATTAAAATGGTACATAGGAATGTCATTAAGAGTTTTAAACATGAATTGGGTTCCAATTTCGGGGTTAAGGCATTCAATTTGGTGGGATTAGATCATATGGCTAATTTGGTGAAAATTTAGGGATTTTTAGATTTGGGTCAAAATTGAGTGCAATTGAGGCTTTAATAAGGACAATTGAAGGTCAAATTTAATTTTTAGGAATGTTATGAAGAATTTAGGGTCCAAATTAAGGCAAATTAGTAAGCTATGGGGTTCAATTTGGTGGGATTAAGTCATAGAGCCAAAATTGGGGGTTTTGAATTAGATCAAAATTGAGCTCAAAGTATGGGACAATTAGGCATAGATTTAGTTTATATTGGTCATATGAAAGATAAATTTGAGTCTATAATTGAAATTGAGGGGAATTAGGCTCAAATAGATGGACATTTGAGGTGAATTTGTGAAAATTGGGCCTTTAAAGGCAATTTGGGGGTTTTTGGTCAAAATGGTCAAAGTGGCCAAATTGGGATCAATTGAAGGGTCCAAATTGGTTTTGGAGTCACCTGAAGTGATTTTGGATGTTTTGGGAAAGTTTGGGGTGTCAAGGGTTTTTTTTGTAATTTTGGCAAATTTAGGGGTATTTTGGTAAGTTTGGAATTTTTGGGTGGTTTTGGGTAACTTGGGTATTTTCAAATGGTTTGAAATGATTTTTGCACAAATTTGGGTATTTTGAGTAAATTTGAGGATTTTGAGGCATTTAAGTAATTTGGGTGGATTTTGGGGTAAAAGGTCAAGTTGGACACTTTGGTAGAATTGGGGTGCCAACCATCTTATATGAGCCATGGACTAATGAAATCTCTATTAGGGTCATTTATGTACTGGTCTTGGCTAACCCTAGCCTAGGGCTAGTGGGCTTAGAGGACCATCTACATGAATCTCCGAAAAGATCAAGAGATCAAAGTCAACAATTTTAGGTTCAGGGTTCTGAGTGGATATAGATGATAATGAGTAAAAGTGAATGCAAGTGAGTGAACCAGCTCCAAACCAACATCTAGTGTCAATCCTAAAGCAAGCAGTCCTATGGGGACTCTCTTTGAGCTCCCCCATATTGACCCCACATACTAAGTGCTAGAGGTTAGGACCAATATGTGAAACTTCAAGTTGAGCACAAAAGAGTTTAGGATTTCTAATGATGAGGGTTCCTTTTATAGTTTTCTAGGGATAGTCAATAGGAAAATTCTATGGCTAGACCCTAGGCTACTAAGGAGGAAAAAAACTAAATCTCAACCAAAAGTGAGGTCAACGTGAAGTTGTGGGAAATTGGGATCCAATCCATTAGGATTTAGGCCTAGGGCTCACAGAGGGCAATTTCTCAGCTCCATGTAGGACTTCATTGCGTATGGGATTCCTAACCTAGAGCAAGCTCTAGAAAATCAACGACTGAGAAAAGGGAGCACGGTTGTACGGAGTATCGTCAACTGGCCACAATCACACCATGTAGGCGGCCAAACTCACAACACAAAACCTAAGATAACTTAGGGCTATGGGTTTGGAATATCTCACCACCACAAAGATTTTTAATGCATTTCTTTACGTGGGAGGAAGCTCTCAAATCGGTAAAAGAGAACCCCACATCTTTGTGGTGCTCTGACAATTCTCCGATGATGCTCTGAATATTATTTATCAAAATTTCCACAAACTATGAGCAAGCTATCCTTATGAAAATCTACTTGTGCACACCCAAGAGATGTGATGGAGGGAGATGGAGGAGATGAGGAAGAAGAAGAAGGATAAGAAGAGGAGCTCTTCCTCCTTTGCTCTCTCCAATGGGTGCCTTTGTCTCTCATGGCTCTCGCCAAGGCTCATCACCGACATCCTCCATCTTCAAACTCTCCCTAAAATCTCTCTTTAGCACACACCAATTAATAAGAAGAGGGGGAAGGAGATGAAGTTCAAGCGCCAGCCCACTAAGAGCTCGAGCGAAAGAGAGGGAAAAGAAACAAAGTTTAAGTGCAAGCCCACTGATAGCTCGAGCGAGAGAGAGGGAAAAGTGAGGCTTTTCCCTTGATTAAGTCAGTGCTCCCTGAGAATTGACTAAATGACCCTCAATAGAAGCCGTAGAATGCTTCTAAAGAGAGAGAAAAAGAGGGATTTCATGCCCTCGTTTACCGTTACAAGGATCATCATCATGACCTCTGCCATTCTAGCCACCTCAAGGGTCAAAATGAGGTAAAAGCAGTCAAATTTTGTCACTCAGGAAGTGACCGGCTCCTAGGAGCCTGGTTCTTGGCTCCTAAGTGCCTAGTCCTTGGCCTTTAAGCATCCTTTTGGCATCATGGAACTAGACGCTTGGCGCCAAACCTCCGTCCTTTTGGGAAGAGGTTAATTTTTGGTGTTTTTGGGCACCTAAGTGTCCAGAATTGGAGCCTAGGCGCCTAGTCTGGAACATAGACACAAGGAACATGGAGGCAAAGTTCCAACATCTTAAGTTAGATGTCTAGGAAGGCTTTTTGGGTGCAAAAGCGCTTGGGGCTGGTGCCTAGGCACCAGCAATGCCTAGCGGAGAATTTCTTATCCATGAGCTGCGGAAGACTCCATATGAGTGAAATGGACTATTCTTATTGGTCATTAATAAGAGAAATATTCACCAATGATCATCTCGAACTACGGTGTGAGTAGGGTGTCCTAAACCCTGATTTTTCTATAGCGTGTGCATGAGGATTTAGTGACTTTCTTTAGCCATGAGAGGCTCCAGATGGATGTGTGGTGAATCTAAACACAAGAATGAGCATTGAATATGTCCTCATCTTGAATGAGCCATTCCAATGGTAAGTTCTCTTAGGTAAGGCTAAATCACCACAGACTCTAACTTCTTGCCTCAAACAAGTGTTAGAGAGTCTCGGGTGGGTGTATTAAGTTATTGGATGTTACAGATGAACTGTAGACTATCTTGGGTTATACAGGTAGACACCCTAAACTAGTAATATCAAAAGTTGATGCCAACACTTGGTTTTATTTATGTACCAAGTTTACTATTTTAAATGAATGATTGACTAAGATGTGAATACAATCTGCTAATGCAACTTTTGTTTGAGGTTATGATTATCATTTTTATTTTGAAAATTTTTGTTTTAGTTGTTATGTTGGGTAGAAAAAATAGTCCTTATAAAGACTATTATAAATTCAGGTAAAAGCACAAAGAAGTATTGACCTAAAATGGGGCAGACATATCAAACATGCACAAGACATGACAATAGTGTGTCAATTCTAAACATATGTTTTACTCAATAATCAACATCATCTATGATAACATTGATGGGTTAGTTGATGTTCATCATTTTCTTCGTGTTTCATCTTATTTTGGATATCTCAGGCATTGATAGTTGAATAATCAAAACACCACCTAACTCTATAGAGAAAATGACTCAATAAAAGAAAATCATGCCTTGAAAGACCAATCCTAGATTCTTATTATTTAATTATAGTAGCTCTGCAAAAAAAGATTCAGGTTAGTGGGCATATAAAACGTGTATCATCATACAAGTGACTATTGACATAGTTAATGAAAACTAATTATGCTTTATTTTATGCAACACGGGTCAAGATCTCATGGTTTTGTCATCTTGATACTATTGGTTGTTTTGTATTTACTTAGCCTAAAGAGGTAGTTAAACATGTTCAGATCGGAAGACTTTTGCAGCAATTATGGGTTGTGTCATCCAAAAAGCCTTCATAAACCTAAAGGATTAATTTTTATCAATGATTATTATTTTTTTGTCTTTTTGAAATTAATTACNGTTTAAAGGACCATCTACATGAGTCTCCCAAAAGATCAAGGGATCAAAGTCAACAATTTTGGGTTCAGGGTTCTGAGTGGATGTAGGTGATAATGAGTGTAAGTGAGTGAACTAGATCTAGACCAACATCAAGTGTCAAACCTAAAGCAAGCAGTATTATGGGGACTCTCTTTGAGCTCCCCCATATTGACCCCACATATTAAGTGCAAGACGTTAGGACCAATATGTGGAACTTCAAGTTGAGCACAGAAGAGTTTAGAATTTCTAATGATGAGGGTTCCTTTTTCTAGTTTTCTAGGAATAGTCAACTGAAAAATCCTATGGCTAGACCCTAGGCTACTAAGGAGGAAAAAAAACTAAACCTCAACCAAAAGTGAGGTCAACACGAAGTTGTGGGAAATTGGGATCCAATCCATTGAGATTTAGACTTAGGGCTCACAGAGGGCAATTGCTTAGCTCCACGTAGGACTTGATTGCATATAGGATTCCTAACCTAGAGCAAGCTCTAGAAATAAACGGCTGAGAAAAGGGGGCACGGTTGTACGGACTATCGTCAACTGGCCACACTCACACCATGCGCGCGGCCAAACCCACAACATAAAACCTAAGATAAATTAGGGGTATGGGTTTGGAATATCTCACCACCACAAAGGTTTTTGATGCATTTCTTTACATGGGAGGAAGCTCTCAAATCGATAAAAGAGAACCCCACATCTCTGTGGTGTTCTGACAATACTCCGACGATGCTCCGAAGATTATTTATCAAAATTTCCAAAGCTATGAGCAAGATATCCTTATGCAAATCTACTCGTGCACACCCAAGAGATGCGATGGAGGGAGATGGAGGAGATGAGGAAGAAGAAGAAGGATAGGAAGAGGAGTTCTTCCTCCTTCTTTGCTCTCTCCAATGAGTGCCTTTGTCTCTCATTGCTCTCGCCAAGGCTCATCATTAACATCCTCCATCTTCGAACTCTCCCTAAAATATCTCTTTAGCACGCACCATTTAATAAGAAGAGGGGGAAGGAGATGAAGTTCAAGCGCCAGCCCACTAATAGCTTGAGCGAAAGAGAGGGAAAATATACGAAGTCAAGTGCTAGCCCACTGATAGCTCAAGCGAGAGAGAGGGAAAAGTGAGGCTTTTCCCTTGATTAAGTCAGTGCTCCCTGAGAATTGACTGAATGACCCTCTATAGAAGCCCTAGAATGCTTCTAAAGAGAGGAAAAAAAGAGGGATTTCATGCCCTCATTTACTGTTACAAGGATCATCATCATGACCCCTGCCATTCTAGCCACCTCAAGGGTCAAAATGGGGTAAAAGCAATCATATTTTATCATCCGGGAAGTGATCAGCTCTTAGGAACCTGATCCTTGGCTCCTAAGTGCCTAGTCCTTGGCATTTAAGCATCCTTTTGGCATCATTGAACCAGACGCCCGGGGTCAAACCTCCGTCCTTTTGTGAAGAGGTTGATTTTTGGTGTTTTTGGGCACCTAAGCATCCGAAATTGGAGCTTAGGCTCCTAGTCTGGCACCTAGACACAAGGAACTTGGAGGCAAAGTTCCAACATCTTAAGTTAGATGTCTAAGAAGGCTTTTTGGGTGCATACGCGCCCGAGGCTGGCGTCTAGGCACCAGCAATGCCTAGTGGAGAATTTCTTATACATGAGCTGTGGAAAACTCCATATCAGTGAAATAGACTATTCTTATTGGTCATTAACAAGAGAAATATTCACCAATGATCATCTCAAACTACGGTGTGAGTAGGGTGTCCTAAACCCTGATTTTTCCATAGCACGTGCATAAGGATTTAGGAACTTTCTTTAGCCGTGAGAGTCTCTAGATGGATGTGTGGTGAATTTAAACACAAGAATGAGCACTGAATATGTCCTCATCTTGAACGAGCTATTCCAATGGTAGGTTCTCTTAGGTAAGGCTACATCACCACAGACCCTAACTTCTTGCCTCAAATAAGTGTTAGAGAGTCCCAGGTGGGTGTCTTAAGCTATTGGATGCTACGGATGAACCGTGGACTATCTTGGGTTATACATGTAGACACCCTGCACTAGTGATATCAAAAGTTGATGCCAACACTCGGTTTTATTTATGTACCAAGTTTATTGTTTTAAATGATAGATTGACTAAGATGTGAATACAATATACTAATGCAACTTTTATTTGAGGTTATGAGTTTCATTTTTATTTTGAAAATTTTTGTTTTAGTTGTTAAGTTAGGTAGAAAAAATAGTCCTTATAGAGCCTATTTTAAACCCAGGTAAAAGCACAAATAAGTATCGACCTAAAATGGGGCAGACATATCGAACAGGCACAAGACATGACAATAGGGTGTCAATTCTAAACCTATGTTTTACTCAATAATCAACATTATATATGATAACCTTGATGGTTTAATTGAGGTTCATAATTTTCTTCGTGTTATGTCTTATTTTGGATATCTCAGACATTGATAGTTGAATAATCACAACACCACCTAACTCTATAGAGAAAATTACTCAATAAAAGAAGTCAACCATGCCTTGGAAGGTCTATCCTAGATTCTTATTATTTAATTATAGTAGCTCTGCAAAAAAAAGATTCAGGTTAGTGGGCATATAAAAAATTTATCATGAAAAAAATGACTATTGAAATAGTTAATGAAAACTAATTATGCTTTATTTTAAGCAACACGGGTCAAGATCCCATGGTTCTATCATCTTGATACTGCTGGTTGTTTTGGATTTACTTAGGCTAAAGAGGTAGTTAAACATGCTCAGATCGGAAGACTTTTGCAGCAACAGTGGGTTGTGTCATCCAAGAAGCCTTCGTAAACCTAAAGGATTAATTATTTTCAATAATTATTATTTTTATGTGTCTTTTTGAAATTAATTAAAGCTATTAATATGCCTTTTTGTAGACACATATCAAGGTTTAATATTATTAGAGATTATAAGATCCTATTAATCACCTAAGAAAGTGAATATAGTTCTTATAAACTCAATTATTGTATTTTTTAGAAATTTTGATTGTTTTGTGGATTTTTAGGAATTATTTTGTTGAAAATTTTGTAATTTCTAGGGTTTTAAATATTTTAACTTAAATGGCTTCAAAATGATGAAAAACAATTTTTTTGGATGTATTTTAAGTTGAAAATCTTCATATTAAAATATTGTGAATTTTTGTATTTTTTTTTGACTTATTAGAATTATATTACTTTTATTGATGATTTTATTAAAAAATTCATAATATTTGNTTGTTGTGGAGTCATCAATTTAGTGGCCTTAGGATGTCTAAGTTAATTTTGGTACATGGGTCCAATTTTGGGCCCAGATGGCCAAAGGTTAGGTTTGGGTTAGGCTAGCCATGACTTTGAGCCCAATTGATTGATCAACATTGCATATATAATTGTCATGAAGATTTTTGGTGAAGGAATAAAGTGATTTTGAGTCCAATTGGAAGCTCAATTTGAAGGATTTTGGGATTTTGGTCAATTTGGGCATAATGGACTACACTTAGGTCTAGAATGGGCTAAGGTTGGGATAATTCCAAAATTATGGATTATAATGGTCCATAAGAATGTCATGAAGAGTTTTCAACATGAATTGGGTTCCAATTTTGGGGTTAGGGCATTCAATTTGGTGGGATTAGGTCATATGGCCAATTTGGGGCAAATTTAGGGATTTTTTTATTTGGGTCAAAATTGAGTGCAATTGAGGCTTTAACAAGGACAATTGAAGGTCAAATTTGATTTTTAGGAATGTTATGAAGAATTTAGAGTCCAAATTGAGGCAATTTAGTAAGTTATTGGGTTCAATTTGGTGGGAACAAGTTATAGGGCCAAAATTGGGGGTTTTGGATTAGATCAAATTTGAGCTCAAAGCATGGGCCAATTAGGCATATATTTGGTTTAGATTGGTCATATGAAAGATAAATTTTAGTTTATAATTGAAATTGAGTGGAATTGGGACATTTGAGGTGAATTTGAAGAAATTGGGCCTTTAAAGGCAATTTGGGGGTTTTGGTCAAAATGGTGAAATTGGCCAAATTGGGGTCATTTGAAGGGTTCAAATTGGTTTTGGAGTCATTTGAAGTGATTTTGGATGTTTTTCGAAAGTTTGGGGTGTCAAGGGTAGTTTTGTAATTTTGGCAAATTTAGGGGTATTTTGGTAATTTTGGAATTTTTTGGTAGTTTTGGGTAATTTGGGTATTTTCAAATGGTTTGAAATGGTTTTTGCACAAATCTTGGTATTTTGAGTGAATTTAAGGATTTTGACCAAATTTAAGGTTTCAAGGGCATTTAGGTAATTTGAGTGGATTTTTGGGAAAAAGGTCAGGTTGGACACTTTGGTAGAATTGGGGTGCCAACTATCTTATATGAGCCATGAACTAATGAAATCCCTATTTGGGTCCTCTATGTACTGGTCTTGGCTAATCCTAGCCTTGGGCTAATGGGTTTAGAAGACCATCTACATGAGTCTCTCAAAAAATCAAGGGATCAAAGTCAACAATTTTGGGTTCAGGGTTTTGAGTGGATATAGGTGATAATGAGTGCAAGTGAGTGAACCAGCTCCAGACCAACATCCATTGTCAATCCTAAAGCAAGCAGTCCTATGGGGACTCTCTTTGAGCTCCCCCATATTGACCCCACATACTAAGTGCTAGAGGTTAGGACCAATATGTGGAACTTCAAGTTGAGCACAGAAGAGTTTAGGATTTCTGATGATAAGGGTTCCTTTTCTAGTTTTCTAGGAATAGTCAACAGGAAAATCTTATGGCTAGACCCTAGGCTACTAAGGAGGAAAAAAACTATACCTCAACCAAAAGTGAGGTCAACACGAAGTTGTGGGAAATTGGGATCCAATCCATTGGGATTTAGGGCTAGGGCTCACAGAGGGCAATTGCTTAGCTCCATCTAGGACTTGATTGCGTATAGCATTCCTAACCTAGAGCAAGCTCTAGAAAATCAACGGCCGAGAAAAGGGAGCACGGTTGTACAGACTATCGTCAACTGGCCACACTCACACCATGTGGGTGGCCAAACCCACAACACAATACCTAAGATAACTTAGGGCTAAGGGTTTGGAGTATCTAACCACCACAAAGGTTTTTGATGTATTTCTTTATGTGGGAGGAAGCTCTCAAATTGGTAAAAGAGAACCCCACATCTTTGTGGTGCTCTGACAATGCTCCGAAGATTATTTATCAAAATTTCCTAACGCTATGAGCAAGATATCCTTATGAAAATCTACTCGTGCACACCCAAGAGATGTGATGGAGGGAGATGGAGGAGATGAGGAAGAAGAAGAAGGATAAGAAGAGGAGCTCTTCCTCCTTCTTTGCTCTCTCAAATGGGTGCCTTTGTTCACTGACATCCTCCATCTTCGAACTCTCCCTAAAATCTTTCTTTAGCACACACCCATTAATAAAAAGAGGGGAAAGGAGATGAAGTTCAAGCGCCAGCCCACTAAGAGCTAGAGCGAAAGAGAGGGAAAAGATACAAAGTTCAAGTGTCATCCCACTGATAGCTCGAGCGAGAGAGAGGGAAAAGTGAGGCTTTTCCCTTGATTAAGTTAGTGCTCCCTGAGAATTGACTAAATGACCCTCTATAGAAGCCCTAGAATGCTTCTAAAGAGAGGGAAAAAGAGGGATTTCATGCCCTCATTTACCGTTACAAGGATCATCATCATGACCCTGCCATTCTAGCCACCTCAAGGGTCAAAATGAGGTAAAAGCAGCCATATTTTGTCACCCGGGAAGTGATCGGCTTCTAGGAGCCTTGTCCTTGGCTCCTAAGTGCCTAGTCCTTGGCATTTAAGCATCCTTCTGGCATCATGGAACCAGACGCCTGGCGCCAAACCTCGGTCCTTTTGGGAAGAGGTTGATTTTTGGTGTTTTTGGGCACCTAAGTGTCTGGAATTGGAGCCGAAGTGCCTAGTCTGGCACCTAGACACAAGGAACATGGAGTCAGAGTTACAACATCTTAAGTTAGATGTCTAGGAAGGCTTTTTGGGTGCATAAGCGCCAGGGGCTGGCGTCTAGACACCAGCAATTCCTAGCAGAGAATTTCTTATCCATGAGCTGTGGAAGACTTCATATGAGTGAAATAGACTATTCTTATTGGTCATTAACAAGAGAAATATTCACCAATGATCATCTCGAACTACAGTGTGAGTAGGGTGTCCTAAACCCTGATTTTTCCATAGCACGTGCATGAGGATTTAGTGACTTTCTTTAGCCATGAGAGGCTCTAGATGGATGTGTGGTGAATCTAAATACAAGAATGAGCACTGAATATGTCATCATCTTGAACGAACCATTCCAATGGTAGGTTCCCTAGGTAAGGCTAAATCACCACAGACCTAATTTCTTGCCTCAAACAAGTGTTAGAGAGTCCCAGGTGGGTGTCTTAAGCTATTGGATGCTACGGATGAACCGTAGACTATCTTAGGTTATACAAGTAGACACCCTGCATTAGTGATATCAAAAGTTGATGCCAACACTCGGTTTTATTTATGTACCAAGTTTTTTGTTTTAAATGAATGATTGACTAAGATGTGAATACAATCTACTAATGCAACTTTTGTTTGAGGCTATGAGTTTCATTTTTATTTTGAAAATTTTTGTTTTAGTTGTTAAGTTGGGTAGAAAAAATAGTCCTTATAGAGCCTATTGTAAACCCAGGTAAAAGCACAAATAAGTATCGACCTAATATGGGGCAGACACATCGAACAGGCACAAGACATGACAATAGGGTGTCAATTCTAAACCTATGTTTTACTCAATAATCAACATCATCTATGATAACATTGATGGTTTAGTTGAGGTTCATGATTTTCTTCGTGTTTCTTCTTATTTTGGATATCTCAGACATTGATAGTTGAATAATCACAACACCACCTAACTCTATAGAGAAAATGACTCAATAAAAGAAGTCAACCATGCCTTGAAAGGCCTATCCTAGATTCTTATTATTTAATTATAGTAGCTCTGCAAAAAAAGATTTAGGTTAGTGGGCATATAAAACATTTATCATGATAAAAGTGACTATTAAAATAGTTAATGAAAACTAATTATGCTTTATTTTATGCAACACGGGTTAAGATCCCATGGTTCTATCATCATGGTACTGCTGGTTGTTTTGGATTTATTTAGTTTAAAGAGGTAGTTAAACATGCTCAGATCGGAAGACTTTTGCAGCAACTGTGGGTTGTGTCATCCAAGAAGCCTTCGTAAACCTAAAGGATTAATTATTATCAATAATTATTATTTTATTGTGTTTTTTTTGAAATTAATTAAAGCTATTAATATGCCTTTTTGTAGACACATATCAAGGTTTAATATTATTAGAGATTATAAGATCCTATTAATCACCTAAGAAAGTGAATATAGTTCTTATAAACTCAATTATTGTATTTTTTAGAAATTTTGATTGTTATGTGGATTTTTAGGAATTATTTTGTTGAAAATTTTGTAATTTCTAGGGTATTAAATATTTTTGACTTAAATGGCTTCAAAATGATGAAAGACAATTTTTTTGGANTTAGAAATTTTGATTGTTTTGTGGATTTTTAGGAATTATTTTGTTGAAAATTTTGTAATTTCTAGGGTTTTATATATTTTGACTTAAATGGCTTCAAAATGATGAAAAACAGTTTTTTTGGTTGTATTTTAAGTAGAAAATCTTCATATTAAAATTTTGTGAATTTTTGTATTTTATTTGACTTATTAGAATTATATTACTTTTATTGATGATTTTATTCAAAAATTCGTAATAGTTAGAAATCATCTCCAAAATAGTTGAAATTTTACTGAATTGTTTGAAACTTGATTCCAAACAACCTCAAATTTTTCTAGGTCAAATCAAGTTCATTTTGGATTTTTCATGAATTATTGAACTTATTAATATGTTTATTAATTGAAAATTATCAAATATAATAAATCAAAAGGGAATTTTGTATATTTTTTACTTCTTTTAATTCAATTGACATGCGGGTGAAGACAGTATTCAATTTGGAGTTCTATAAAGAAAGTTATTGAAATTTTACTAAGAAAGATATATTTGTAAATACTTTGTTTATACTTCAACCACTTCTATCTAGGTTAGAAATAATTTCCAAAGGTTCATTTTCATTTGTTTATTAATTAAGTTCAGTTATTTGGGTTTCATCACTTCTTTTTCATTCATTTAACGAGTGAAAATGTAATTTGAGTATTATTGTAAATTTAAAGAAATTTACAAAATTTACCTCAAAATCAGCTTTAAATTTTTAAGTTGTTACGATGATTTGTTATTTATGTTTCATTTAAAAATTTTATTTTAAGTTTTGGTACACATGAATTGTATATGGTTCATTTTGGAGTTCTTAAGCAATAAAAGGTTAATTTTCCTATTTTATTAATCTTATTAATTTTCATATGAATTGTTATGAAAATTCATTCAAAACATGGTGAAAAGTCTTAGTCAGTAAATTAAACAATTCCACACAATAATACTCACCATTCAATCATTGAAGTACTTTATAGCTTCAAATTCTCAAAAAAGTGCTAATTACACTTATAACCTTTTGCATAATTTATTGATTTGATGAAGGTTCTAATTAACCCACCATGTTTCATTCTTCCCAATAATATTTCATCATAAATTTCACCCATTTATCCCTTAATATAGTCCAATTTTAATTAAAAGAACTTTTAAAGTATAAATATAATATTTACAACTATACCTTAAGAAAATTTAATAGACCGTAATATAATNTCCTACGGCTATTCCTAAGTTCTAGAGAGAGAAAGAGACAAACCTCATAAAAATGAAGTCAACAGTGGACCTGGATGATTAACACATGCAATTGGAAATACTCATGATTTAAAAATAAATCAATTTCGAAAATTGAATAAGCGAGTAGGGATGAGAGCATTATACCATCTTACCTTTGAAGCTTTTCCTTACCTTGATCCTTCTTCTTCCTTATATTGTGCTTGATTTTAGGATGAAGAAAGGGAGGGATGGGAGGACNCTATTCCTAAGTTCTAGAGAGAGAAAGAGACAAACCTCATAAAAATGAAGTCAACAGTGGACCTTGATGATTAACACATGCAATTGGAAATACTCATGATTTAAAAATAAATCGATTTCAAAAATTGAATAAGCGAGTAGGGATGAGAGCATTATACCATCTTACCTTTGAAGCTTTTCCTTACCTTGATCCTTCTTCTTCCCTATATTGTGCTTGATTTTAGGATGAAGAAAGGGAGGGATGGGAGGATTTTTTGGCCTCTATAAGGAGATAAGAGCCTGAGGGAAGTTCGTCTTGGGGAGGAAGAAGAGAGGGATTTTGGGTTGGGTTATGAGAGGGGAAGAGGGATTTTCGAAATGTGCTTGGGTGGGAGAGGGATTTCTGTTCTCTCGAGAGGGGAGCCTTAGAAGTTGAAAATTTTATGATGGAGGATGCTTAATTTCAATCAAGTGGGTTTGGTGCGAAAAATAATAGGTAAGNGGGAGCCTTAGAAGTTGAAAATTTTATGATGGAGGATGCTTAATTTCAATCAAGTGGGTTTGGTGCGAAAAAGGAATTAATGGAGAGAAAAATAAGGGATTTCAAAAACATTCCATCTTAAGCTTTACTTGGATGGAAATAAAAGAATAAAAACATTAAGATGGGGGTAATTTCAATTTTGACTAGTTATAAGGAGAATAATTGGAGAAGAGGGGGCTTGTTTTGGGGGTCGAACGGAGGGCTGAGATCAAAGGAGTCATAAAGGCCATTTTAGGCAAGTTTTCAAATAATTAGGCTAGTGCATTTGTGACAAGTATGAAAAAATAAATTTTTTAACATTTTGAAGAGGAAAAAGTAAGGAATCCAACCGTTTAAATAGTTTAAAAAATGGAGCTCTGTTGTGCGACTTAAGATCATTTGAAGTGGCAAGCTAAATTAGGCAGGTTCTGACCGCATCGGGGATAATTTGTGTCAAAAGGCAACTTAGGCTCATTTTTTAGAGGAGAACATGAGGATTGGAATGGTGAGAGTGGTATTGATTGAATCAAGATCCTTGATGAGATATTGTCAGGCAAAGGGGGGTCAAACCCTAGGAAAGCGAAAAAAAGGCACATTTTGGAGCTGAAATTTTTAAATGGTTTGATTTGACAAAAATGTGTATTTATGTATTATAAACAATTTATGTGGAATTCTAGACTTGATTTGAAGTCATTTCGATGGATTNCCTTCCACATCAATCCAAGCCATCCGTTTTACATAAAATGAAACAGAGGGCATCGGTTCATCGTCTTGAACGAGACCTGAATCGAGCACTGTCGCACAAAAGCATGTAGGGTACTGCTCCCACTGGCCTGTTGCATTATCCATGGATTGCTGAAGTGGCGTTGAATCAATTAAGAACCAGTGAAGTTGAGGCAAGTGTGAGGGGCCTCCAATGAAGATGTGCCATGGTGGAATTTGGGGTAGGCAAGCTTGGCCCAGGAGCTTATGGCCATGGTATGGCACATGCGCCTGCCTCTCTTATTGTATTGAGGAGGTTTTGGGGAGAGCCAATGGGAAGGTGCCATGTGGAGAGTTGGTTAAAGACTCGATGGTTAGTTTGGGTGAAGGTTCTAGAAATGGCTCATATGGGCTCACATGGGGTTTAAATTATGCTCAAAATAATGT
>JXCR01062552.1:18970-28982 GCA_002079205.1 Phalaenopsis hybrid cultivar | reverse complement strand
CCATCGACTTCAAATTTTATAATCAACTGCTACCTTTGTACTAAACAACTATGATTTTTGTGGATAACTATGGCTATTACATCTAAGAATCATGTTTAGGGTATCCCATTTATGACTATTATAGCTAAACTACCTTTCTGCATTTGTAATTATTAGTATTGTAATTCCATCATCTTCAATTCAAGAGAAGAGTGGAGCCATGTACTTTAGTTGGGATAGGCCCTGTGGGTTTTCCCTTTCAAGGGATTTTTGACATAAGAAATCTTGGTATCTCCTCCTGCTATTCTATTATTTGTGAGTCTATTATATCATTTGCAATGCTAAGACATTCAATATTGCTCTACTACCACGAATGTTGAGGCATGCAACAATAATAATAATAAAAATATTATAATTGTTATATAATATATATAAGAGGCAAGATATTTTAGAACTTTGAATAAATTTGATCCTATAATTTCTAATTAATATTTAACTCCACTCAAATGAAATCAACTTTGTTAACTTGTTATAATTAGATGGAACTTTTCTATTCTTTTATTCTTACTTTAATGGTTATAGTAAAAGTAAAAAAAAATTGGATGTTCGTGATAACTGTTAAGAAATTTATGCAGAACAAGGTTTTTTCTTTGTTATTATTATTATTATTTAATATCTATTTGCTATTCTCAATCAATTTTACTCATAAAAAATTGACAATATAAGCTTTGTCATCATAAATATGATTGAGGCCATTACCATCCCAATACTATGGTGAAATAATTTTATGCTACAACCTAATAAGCATTTTATTTAGTAATTTGTTAAGTAAGTTACAAGACATCTTAAATGACAAACAATATGATTTTTAAAGAATTTTAATTATTATTTTTATTTCATCAAGTAAAATATCTACTTATGATCGTTCAAGTTCACTAATTTTCTTATGAACCTTGTTCTCTTTGGCCCATGTTGCATTTTAGCAGCGTTCAAGCCCACTCGATGTCATCAACTATATCTTCTCAATATTGCACAATATTAAATTTGTTTTATGGGGCCATTTACATACATACCACATAATTTTTATATATTTACAACTCCAATAGCTCAATTTTTTATATTTACACTCATAAAAATCAAATCTTTAATAGCACATTAGAAGTATCATTGTCACCTACTTTTGTCACCTACTTTCTAAAATCAGATTTTACATTTTAATGCATAAATTTATGACATCAAAATATTATAAATAAAGAGACAAAAGTTTAGGTAGTAAATACACACACACATATATAATTGTGTGATATGTATGAAAATTTCTCTTTTTTCTAATTCCCATGAAAAATATTTAAATGCTCTATTTTTATGTGCTAATCTTCCATTTACTCCGGCTCCATCGTTCAACTCAATTGCTAGGTCCACTCCATTTCTACATGGCCGCTTTGACTTGATATGTCGTGTTCATGTTTATGACTGCTAGCCATTAATATTTTCTTATTCAGTTTTCTCATAACTCCTAAATTATGAAAAGTATTTGCTTTATTAATAAAACTCTTAAAGACTCAGTATAAGAGGATTCGACATTAATGAAATAATTCATTATACATGTAAGTTACAAAAGATGTGAGTTTCAAAAACATATTCATTGCTACAAGTTGAGAAGATATTTTTATAAATTTAAAATTATTTGCTTTATTTCCTATTATTACATCATAAAATGTAATAAATTTATGTTAGTTAGTGACAAACGTTAGGAAACATTAATCTAGTGACAAAGATAAAGCTACAATTAACCAGAAGATGATGGTAAGATGATGAAAATTGGGAGACGATAAAAAGACGGCTACGTGGAGATGGTGACTGGACAATGAATGGTAAAAAGAAGATGGTTGGAAGTCATGCAATGGCGTTCAAGTGATGATGGTTGTGCGGAGGCTATTAGAAAATGAGGATCAAGAGACACAGTTATCATTGATTGCTAGACAACGCTCTAGAGATCTTCAGATCTTTAAATTCTCTAAAATTTATTGTATAGGTCACCCAAGAATTGAGAAGATCGATCTATTTATAGCTTTTTAAAGTGATTTTTTAGTTGTTTTAATCACCATTTTAAAATTCTCTATTAGATGGCCCATATTGGATTCTTTAATTTTCACTCAACCTTTAAGAGTCTTATTAATCTCAAAATTAAGTAATCTTGCCTTTACTAAATTTTTCTCGTTAGTACACTTGATTCAAAAAGCATCTTAACATTAAGTTAACACTGACCTTTCTAATCATATTTTAAATGCTTCATTTCTGCTACTTTAAAAGAGGATCGAACCACTAATAGTATCGTTGAATTTGTTTTGTTAAACTATTAAATGTGACTATATATTGCTTACAATTGGAGGTCAAATAATCATAAATTTTATATAGAAAACATTTAAAGTATGCATGGAAATTCAAGCTTAATGAAATTATTATTTTGAGAATTGTTATTTGCTTCCCTTTTTTTGATGTGGTATTTTTATGCTTCAAATTAATATAAAAAAAATAGCCATGTATACATAATTCTTTAGCACAAAATAATAACTCGTTCTAAATTATATTATTATTAGTTTATTAGAGAACATCATGATAACTCTTCTAATTGAATGTAATTCCAGACTTGAAATTCTATACTCCATTTCTTCATTTCTTGTAGCTCTTTGAAATGGAAATTGCGTGCAACTTCCATTTTTAAATTTTGAAACTCCACTCCAATATTTTAATTCATTATAACAGAATGTAAATCTCATTTTAAAATTTTATTTTCACTGCTCGCACACCACTCTCTTTAACTTTTTTCATTATTTCTAACTATTATTCATGCTTTCAATNTAAACTACCTTTCTGCATTTGTAATTATTAGTATTGTAATTCCATCATCTTCAATTCAAGAGAAGAGTGGAGTCATGTACTTTAGTTGGGGTAGGCCCCGTGGGTTTTCCCTTTCAAGGGATTTTTGACATAAGAAATCTTGATATCTCCTACTGCTATTCTATTATTTGTGATTCTATTAGATCATTTGCAATGCTAAGACATTCAATATTGCTCTACTGCCACGAATGTTGAGGCTTGCAACAATAATAATAATAAATATTTTATAATTGTTATATAATATATATAAGAAGCAAGATATTTTAAAACTTTGAATAAATTTTATCCTATAATTTCTAATTAATATTTAACTCCGCTTAAATGAAATCAACTTTGTTAACTTGTTATAATTAGATGGAACTTTTCTATTCTTTTATTCTTACTTTAATGGTTACAGTAAAAGTAAAAAAAAAAATTGGATGTTCGTGATAACTGTTATGAAATTTATGTAGAACAAGGTTGTTTCTTTGTTATTATTATTATTTAATATCTATTTGCTATTCTCAATCAATTTTACTCATAAAAAATTCACATTATAAGATTTGTCATCATAAATATGATTGAGGCCATTACCAACCCAATATTATGGTGAAATTATTTTATGCTACAACCTAATAAGCATTTTATTTAGTAATTTGTTAATTAAGTTACAAGACATCTTAAATGACAAACTATATGATTTTTAAAGAATTTTAATTATTATTTTTATTTCATCAAGTAAACTAACAACATATGATCGTTCATGTTCACTAATTTTCTTATGAACCTTGTTCTCTTTGGCCCATATTGCATGTTAGCAGCGTACAAGCCCACTCGAAGTCATCAACCGTATCTTCTCAATATTGCACAATATTACATTTGTTTTATGGGGTCATTTACATAAATACAACATAATTTTTATATATTTACATATCCAAAAGCTCAATTTTTTATATTTACACTCATAACAATCAAATCTTTAATAATACATTAGAAGTATCATTGTCACCCCTACTTTCTAAAATCAGATTATACATTTTAATGCATAAATTTATAACATCAAAATATTATAAATAAAGAAACAAAAGTTTAGATAGTAAATACACACACACGCATATATAATTGTGAGATATGTATGAAAATTCCTCTTTTTTCTAATTCCCATGAAAAATATTTAAATGTCTATTTTTATGTGCTAATCTTCCATTTACTCCGGCTCCATCGTTCAACTCAATAGCTAGGTCCACTCCATTTCTACATGGCCGCTTTGACTTGATATGTCGTGTTCATGTTTATGATTGCTAGCCATTAATATTTTCTTATTCAGTTTTCTCATCACTCTTAAATTATGAAAAGTATAAAAATAAGAGGATTCGACATTAATGAAATAATTCATTATACATGTAAGTTACAAAAGATATGAGTTTCAGAAACATATTCATTCCTACAAGTTGAGAGGATATTTTTATAAATTTAGAAGTATTTGCTTTATTTCCTATTATTACATCATAAAATGTAATAAAATTATGTTAGTTAGTGACACATGTTAGGAAACATTAATCTAGTGACAAAGATAAAGCTACAATAACCAGAAGATGATGAAAATTGGGACACGATAAAGAGACGGCTACTTGGAGATGGTGACTGGACAATGAATGGTAAAAAGAAGATGGTTGGAAGTCATGCAATGGTGTTCAAGTGATGATGGTTGTGCGGAGGCTATTAGAAAATGAGGATCAAGAGACACAGTTATCATTGATTGCTAGACAACGCTCTAGAGATCTTCAGATCTTTAAATTCTCTAAAATTTATTGTATAGGTCACCCATGAATTGAGAAGATCGATCTATTTATAGCTTTTTTAAGTGATATTTTAGTTGTTTTAATCAACATTTTAAAATTCTCTATCAGATGGCCCATATTGGATTCTTTAATTTTCACTCAACCTTTAAGAGTTTTATTAATCTCAAAATTAAGTAATCTTGCCTTTACTAAATTTTTCTCTTTTAGTACACTTGATTCAAAAAGCATCTTAACATTTAATTAACACTGGCCTTTCTAATCATATTTTAAATGCTTCATTTCTGCTACTTTAACAGTGGATCGAACCACTAATAGCATCGTTGAATTTGTTTTGTTAAACAATTAAATGTGACTATATATTGCTTACAATTGGAGGTCAAATAATCATAAATTTTATATAGAAAACATTTAAAGTATGCATGGAAATTCAAGCTTAATGAAATTATTATTTTGAGAATTGTTATTTGCTTCCTTTTTTTGATGTGGTATTTTTATGTTTCAAATTAATATAAAAAAATAGCCATGTATACATAATTCTTTAGCACAAAATAATAACTCGTTCTAAATTATATTATTATTAGTTTATTAGAGAACATCATGATAACTCTTTTAATTTTTATTTTTAATAAAATAAAATTCTATACTCCATTTCTTCATTTCTTGTAGCTCTTTGAAATGGAAATTGCGTCCAACTTCCATTTTTAAATTTTGAAACTCCACTCCAATATTTTAATTCATTATAACAGAGTGTAAATCTCATTTTAAAATTTTATTTTCACTGCTCGCACACTACTCTCATTAACTTTTTTCATTATTTCTAACTATTATTCATGCTTTCAAGTATTAATATAGTCATGAAAGAGGGGATAAGCACACAAGGGCACTTATATTTCAAGTGGTGGAGCCGTAATCATCTCTTAAAAAAATTGTTAATTGTCATGTATTATAAAAATTTCATTGTTAGAAAGTCTTAAGCCTTAGAAGCTCAATATAATTTTCTAGGAGAGACACACATATAAAAGTGTACACCAAATTCCTTATATACTTGAGAAATGGGAANAAAGTCTTAAGCCTTAGAAGCTCAATATAATTTTCTAGCAGACACACACATATAAAAGTGTACACCAAATTCATTATATACTTGAGAAATGGGAAAAAAACATATGGATTAGTTTGGAGATCAGTCACATTTTTTTAATTTCAATGTGTGAAAGATAACGAAGTTGTTGACATATTAAAAGTAGTTTATCCTCGCAAAAGTGGAAGTCATTCTGAACGTAAAATACTTGTGAGTCAAATTTTATGACAATGCTATTTTTGTTTTGTTTTGCAGAAGGATTTTAAAAATTTTGAGAAGTATGTGCGCAATGACAAAAATNGTGGAAGTCATTCTGAACGTAAAATACTTGTGAGTCAAATTTTATGACAATGCTATTTTTGTTTTGTTTTGCGGAAAGATTTTAAAAATTTTGAGAAGATATGTGCGCAATGACAAAAATTTGCTCCTATTTTTCTACATTCATCTCACCAATTAAGACCAAAAAAATTGTGTTAATCGATAGTTTGAATAGTCTCGAAGACCAGTTAGGTAGGGAACATACTAGCTCTAACTCTAGAGTCTTTTCTTCTCCCTCCACCTGGGAGCTAACATCCGTATCAAAACCTAAAACTATAAATCAAATTGTGGGTNAGTCTTTTCTTCTCCCTCCACCTGGGAGCTAACATCCGTATCAAAACCTAAAACTATAAATCAAATTGTGGGCTTTAACCTGTCATTATAAAGTCCTCTAATTCTACATTCTTGAAAGTTTATTTCTCTATTTATTTGCACTCAAACCCATGAGCTACATTCTCATTCATGAAATCAAATGTGATTCTTATCATTTGTTAACTGAGACAATATCATCTCGGATCTTACATGTTCTCACAATAGGCATTAACATCTTAATTCACCAAATCAATGAGTAAATCAGGTACTAGTTTTCAAATCATCACAACTTCTTCCAACATTGAAGTCTAATACTTCACATAAGTTCATTTCAATACTTAATCACTTATCGTTTTAAGGAAAAAGATAAAGAAAATAACTCAGAATTCATGGAGAAAATATAACCACACTTGAATTTGNATCATCACAACTTCTTCCAACATTGAAGTCTAATACTTCACATAAGTTCATTTCAATACTTAATCACTTATCATTTTAAGGAAAAAGATAAAGAAAATAACTCAGAATTCATGGAGAAAACATAACCACACTTGAATTTGAAAGTAGAAATCATGCACACAAACAAGAAATCTAAATTAAAACCAAATGTAGTCACAAAGATAAACACGTATCTCAAATCCTCTCCACCAAATGTCTTGTAAGTTCCTTTGATTTCTCTTCTTTCACTCACAATATAAACTAAAATTGAAAATAAAATAAAAAGGTGGCTGGCGGCGGTGGCGACTATTACTAAGATGAATGATGGTTGTTGGATGTGGATTGGCTCTCCTTTGACGATCCAAGTCATCTTTAGTAAATGTCTAAGAGGTGTCTTGGTGTATCTTCAAAATGTGTCTCCATTAAATGAATCTTCTAGAAGTTGCCTCCCTTCATAAGCTAATTGAATGAATATTCGTGTCCATGAACTATTTCTCATGTTCTTACCAAGGTTTGCTTCAAACACCTCTTCAAAAAGTTGTCCAAATTCAATGAATAATCAAATAACTACTTCTAGCGCTTATGCACGGGGTATTTTGCGCTTAGGCATGGCCCCCGCTGAATAACTAGCGTGTAAGCGCCAGCACTAGGCGCTTAGGAGTCTTAGTTCTTTTTTATACATTCTTCATTTTTGCTCCAAATTTGATCCTTTTTTCACTCATTTTTCCATTTTTCATCTATTTGATTGTATCTAAAAGAAAAACACACAAATATCTTTCATTAAAGCGTAATATCTAAAGAAAAGATATAAAAATATGTACAAAAATATTATATTTTAGGTGTATCAAAATCCCCCAAACTTATAATGCTACTTGTCCTCAAGTGACACTTCAATCTCTTAAAAACTAAATAATTATATTATGTATATGAGTTTTTTTAGGAGTTTCTAAAATTTTGATGTAGAAATATAGTAGTCCAATTTAGAAAAATATTAGTGAATGTGACCAACTTAAAGTTTAGAAATTTTTAATGAAAAAAAGTATGAAAATATGAGTTTCTATCTAGTTCCGAAATATTGTAGATTTTCCAAATATAGAATTTAAGCATTCTATCATCTCCATTTAAAAATTTTCATCAAGCATAATTTTACTTAATATATTATATCCTTAAGCTTAAGAGTTTCTCAATTCTTATACTTTAAAAAGATCAGATGTAGAACTAATTTTTGATTNAGCATAATTTTACTTACTATATTATATCCTTAAGCTTAAGAGTTTCTCAAGTCTTATACTTTAAAATGATCAGATGTAGAACCAATTTTTGATGACACACTAATCCTCAAGCTTCTCCTCCCTTTTTCAATTTTTTTTTATTCAGACAAGGATTACTATATCTGGATAGGACTTTAATGATTTTTAATCCCACTGTTCCTTTCTCAAAGTAAAGAGTTGATATATATCTTTTACTTAAAAATATAATAATAGTTTTGAAAATTATTTTCAATAAAAGAAATTTAAGTTTTGAAAATAAAAGTCTAACTCTTCTAAACTTTTCAAAAATACAATTTCTCCTACTAAAGATAGTTACACAATATTTATCATTTTCACACTAAAAANTTTCAAAAATACAATTTCTCCTACTAAAGATAGTTACACAATATTTATCATTTCCACACTAAAAATTTTTAAGTTTAAATTTTTTTCTTCATTAGTATAAATTTTAACTAAAATCTCTTACTCATTTCTATACTCAAAATTTTACTTCCATGATATAACTTCATATATATGATCATTTTTTCTTTAAATCAAAATCAAATTCATTTGAAATACATTTAAGAACAAATAAATTTCAAGTCTTTAGAAAATTTTTAATCCCTCCCCCAAACTTAAATTTTTAATAGTATAAAATATTTTAGCAGCACATATAAATATTGGTAGGAATGAAAACTAAAAATAACATGCTAGTAGAAATTTTTGCATCCTAAATATGTTAGTACAAAAATTAAAAACAGGAGTGAAAATTAAATTGATCAAATTTTTATTGACTTATCATATAGAGATTCATTAGAAGTTTATGCAGTAGAGGNACATGCTAGTAGAAATTTTTGCATCCTAAATATGTTAGTACAAAAATTAAAAACAGGAGTGAAAATTAAATTAATCAAATTTTTATTGACTTATCATATAGAGATTCATTAGAAGTTTATGCAGTAGAGTATATCATAAAAGCAAACAAACACACTAACAAACATACACAACTACAACATAAAGAAAAATATTTGGTAGTAAATTGAAAATTTTAAACATGCAGCTTCTAAGTAACAAGTTAGCTATATTCTAAACCTTCCTATNTATGGTAGTAAATTGAAAATTTTAAACATGCAGCTTTTAAGTAACAAGTTAGCTATATTCTAAACCTTCCTACGATCAAATTAAGTCCAATACAAAAAAACTAAAAATACTAAACAACATAGTTAACACA
The DNA here is from genome assembly GCA_002079205.1 of Phalaenopsis hybrid cultivar. NCBI lineage: Eukaryota > Viridiplantae > Streptophyta > Magnoliopsida > Asparagales > Orchidaceae > Phalaenopsis > Phalaenopsis hybrid cultivar. The sequence goes on along the minus strand of JXCR01062552.1, from coordinate 19,694 downwards.
ATTATTAACACAAAAATATAATAAATACTCACAAAAATATAAATACATCACAACAGTGTCTAATAAAGCAAAACTAATAGTCTCAACAAATACAACTCAAAACACAACAAAAGTACAGTATAACTGCACCATAAACAGTTCACATCAATACATACAAAAAACTAAACTAAACTATATAACCAATCTATTCATTATCTACACCAGCATCACTCTCATCACTATGCCAAGTAGTGGCAGGCTCATATGGTGGATATCTTGGATATAGAGGGAAAAATACACCTTGGTTACCCCTCATGAGGCTTTCCATAGATGAGTTGTGTTCTTCTTCATAATCACTACGTCTTTTCATATATCTTAACATATGTTATGTAAAATTTTCTAAATTTAATACCTTATCCATTGTGTAGTTAACATTGTCCAAATCCATTGTAATAGTTGTGACTGAGAATCAGATCCAGAAGTTTGACCATGTGATGTAGAAACATGTGAAGCGGAAGCTTGAAATGTTGAAGCAGCAGAACTACTAAAAAATCCACCCCTCCAGCCAAAAATGCAATGATGTGAATAAGACTTCACATTCACACTAGTAATAGGCTTGAGTAGTGATACACCTAAAATATATAGTGTTCTTAGACACATTTTTATACCTATTTTTGAGATATTGCACTTTAATGAAAGGTATTTTTTTGTTTTTCTTGTAGATACAAGTAAAAATGGAAAAAAA
>JXCR01062529.1:8942-19920 GCA_002079205.1 Phalaenopsis hybrid cultivar | reverse complement strand
AATTTGTGACATTTTATTGGCTCATGCATAAACTGATAATGATCATTGTAACATGTATTTCAACATCATTTCGGCAGGTGAATTATGTTGGTTTATACTAGCATTGATGATTTGTCTTCTTGGAATTTATAACTACTTACATTTGAATGCAAAAGATGATCGTCTATGGGCTGAATAACTTTGATAATTTTTTTTTTTTTTAGTGAATCGTATTGAATGTCATTAGTCCTTTGCACCTTTAATGACACATGTTCTTTAGACAGTGATTTATCATTATAAATTGTCTCTTGCGAATTTATAACATTTTGTGTGATTACTTTATAAAGTACATTGAATTTGAAAGTTGGGCAGTTCATCCCTTGGTTTTGGCATGACATGTCTATTTCTATAACACTACAACAAGCCAAGTCATTGATTGTTTCGATTTAGTGTTTTGTTCTCAAACACCTACAAAAAGGCAATTTTTGTTGAGTTTTGCCTACTGTTTTTGGGGTTGAGTTTAACTACTTTATTTACTATTTTGAGACTGGATTTGGAGAGCTTTATCTACTGTTTTGGATTTTACTTAATTATCATTTAAACGTTTCTTTTTAGGTCGATTCACTTATTGTTTTCCCCCTTTCAGCTTTGCTAGTTTTAGAGGTTGGCCGACCTCTTCCTTATTTTGTTTTATTCATTTTTAAATGGTTAAGTCATAAAAATGGGAATTGATGATTTAATTAATTGGAAGATATAGAAAACCTCAAATCACCTTAAGCATAAGTTAAAGTGTAGGTTTCTTAGAACTTTAAGTACACACCATAGGTGAGAGTCCATCCACCTAACCCTCAGTGTAGACTTCCTAGACTTTAGGTGCACACCATGAGTGAGAGTCTATCCACCTAGTCCTCGGTTTAAGATTCCTACACTTTAGAAGCACACCCTAGGTGAAAGCCCATCTACCTAGTCCTCAGTTTAGGCTTCCTACACTTTAGAAGCACGCCCTAGGTGAGAGCCCATCCACCTAATCCTCAGTGTAGGCTTCCTAGAGCTTAAGTACACACCTTAAGTGAACGTTCATTCACCTAATTCTCGAATGCACAGTGAAACTAGACACTTGATCCTAATTCACAAATTGACTATGACATCAGGATGCACCGAGGCGTAGTCCATACTTCCTTAATTAAATCAACAGTGAAATTCTCATAATGACTTAACCTACAATAAAACCCAGTGCATCGGGATTTGAGCTTGAATATTATATTCAAATCCTCCTGACAATTGGAGAAATTTCTTAACACCACATATGGATCATAGGACTATGTGAATCTAGGGTCTAGGTGGCGAGGGCGATGACGACATTGCTTATGTGTGCTTAAACGAGGGATACAAAGTGAGATTATTAGAATAGTATCTCCCACCTCAAGGATCTTTAATAAGGGAGAGGGAAGGACCCATGATACTATTCGCCGATTCTTGGTGGGATCGTTGCCCCCGACATTCTTAAGTTGTCAGTAATTCTAGCACGATTAGAGTGACTAACCTATGGACTGTACGACTTTACAAAATATTTACAAAGATAAAATAAAAATTTCTTTTGCATGATTAAAAGAACTCTGCATAAAAAAGACTTAAACAATAACTTTTTGCATGAAAATTTTTCTATGAAAATCTATAAAGGTCCAGGGCTAGTCATGTGGATTGAGGTTAAGGACTGTCTTCTGTAGATTGTCGGGTCGGTAGCTCCTGTTCAAGGTCGGGAAGCACACAGCTTAGCTCTGAACCCCTACTTTTACCAATGTTTTATACTCAGTCATGATCTTTCATACGTGGCTAAGAGTTTCTTTTGCCGTGATTTTTTTTACAACTCATTTTTCTGACTTTCGCGTTAAATTTTCTCGTCTTGTTAAATTTTCTTGCAAGTTTATTTAAATCTACTGCAAATCATGCTATGCTCGCAACATTAATAACATAACAGTAGCAGATGCCCAGGTACGCTTTTACAGTTTATCTACAGCATTTTACTTTACTACAGTTTACCTTTCAAGTACATTTTTATTTACCTGCAATTTGATTATTCTGCATGCAAAACCGGTACTAAAACTAAAACCGAAAACAAAACAAAACAAAACCAAACACTGACATCAAAACTGTGAAACATAAACGACAATTTTTAAACACTTAAACTCTGAAGTCATCGCGACGATAAGAGATTGGAGCCAACTTTGTAGGTAGCACGACGAGGAGTTCAGAACAAGCAACAAGAAGATCTTCTTTAACATTATCTTTTCCCAGCATAGTAACAACTCATAGGACTTCGAGGTAGCTCGCCTAGCGCGACGTAAATCCTCGCATCTTCTTTAGGCTCCTGTACAACTATGTTGTGCAGTGTAAGTCCTAACCCGTCTTAGGTTCCGAGGTTGTCGTGTGACACGACTTAAACCCTCTTATCTCTGTGGGTTATTTGCATAATTGAATATTACGCAAATATAAGTCCCAAATAATAAAATTGACAGGATTGAACAATTGAATAACATCATCTCTAAAAATGCAGCCACACAGTAGGATAGTTTGGGAAGTCACTGAGGATTCTCCTCAGGATCTGTGACATCCCCTACCTTTTCTTTTCTTTGGACTCCTGAAAGAACTGTTCCTACTTGAGCCACTCCCACTTGTTTTTCCACGTCCTACCGTGAAAACCTAAATCTTGAAATCTAGAAGACTAGAACCACGGATCATTATCGAGAGTTTTCTCAATTAACTCTAGCCATTTGAGATGTAATTAACTATAGGAGTGCCGCTATAGGGAACGTAAAATAAATCCTATTTAATCTTTGTATTAGATAGGGGAACTTGTCGGTCATACATAAAAATGTTCGCAGATCAAATGGATGTCACAAATCTCTTAGTTTGCATGGTTGGGTCTATCGCCGAGGTCTACATTTATCTTTCGGGAGGGTGTAGTATTCGCGGTATCGGACACGATTATATAAACTATTGGACGAATGAGATTCATTTGGTCTCATTTTTTCAAAATTAAAACATTCTACTTTCAAAACCCAAACTATATATCTATTATATTAAATTAAATTTCAAAAATTATTTTATTTTTCATATTTTTCAAACCAAATAAAAAAAGTTGACCGACAATATGATATAGCACACATGGCGGTATATTACTGTGAGTCTGCATGTAGAGCTACGTCCGTAGTCTGCATAGAAAATTTTTCCACAAGGATGACCTCTTACAAAGAGTATCAAAACCAATTTGAACGTCTCTCTTTATAGATATATATTTCTTATATATGATGATACACACCCCTGCTAAAATCACCCTTTCAGCACAGAAATGGAGAAAAAGGAAAAGTCAGCTTGAGAACTTACAATGGAGCCTGAGGAGAACTTGTATTCGAAAATGAATTTGCCATTGAGAGAGTAATCAATGAAGGGACCAAGAATTAAAAGGGAAAGAGCCTGTATTGAAGCTGTTTTGCTAAGCAGTTCAAAAGAACCAATTGAATACTTCTTCTGTAAAGAGCCAATAGACTGCACAACACGAAAGAAAAAGACAAATAATGAGCAGACTTGTTGTATCTGGAAAATAAAAAAAGCAAGGTTAGGACTGCAGAGGTACTTGGTATAACTGAAATTTATCAGAAAACTCAATCCATATCTGGTTAGATTTTCATCTCCACAACCAAAACTATTTTACGAAGAACAGCAATGCAATAATATATAAGATGCAGGCCTTTTCGGGTGCTGAATTACTTCAATGACATGACTACTGAATTATCATTTGTGTCCGTTTTTTAGTATTTTTATTTTTATTTTTTCATCAAAAGAAACGTTTGCCTAACTTAAAGGTTTGGAAAGTGCCAATTAGAAAGTGTACGCAATTTTGTGCATTTTATCACAGATGTTACATCAGAAACCACCTTATAATTGAGGCATGATTAAGGCTTGGTTAAGAAAATAAACTGGAATTTTACATATTAATTGGGTCAATTAGCATAATAATAAAAAATCCAAGTTATGATACTAAGAATATTCAAGTTAATTGTTATGAAGTTCATAATTACATTCGGTAGTGCACAATCTTAAAGATTTTTCAGGCTATTTTTGTAACATTGAAGATTTTTTTTTCAAGAGATAGAAGTATTGTTTGGTTTCTTAAGGATTGAATTTGTTGGAATAAGATTAATAGAATATGCTTAATTATTTTGATAAAGTGTTACAAGGTATTAGGCATCCACAATGAACAATTCCGGACAAAACCTAAGCTTATGATCAATTAGAAACTAAACCAGACCGTGGAATAACAGCATCACACCAATTCGATTAAAAAACAGAACAAAAATTAAAACAGAAACACAATCAAAGCAACTGGAAAAACATACGAGAATTTACGTGGAAAAACCAGAGAACGAGAAAAAACCACGAAGTCATACCACCAGAAATTTTCACTATGAAATTCAAAATGTTTTACAAAGAACAGACAAGTTTTTTCTCCACACATAAATAAAACTTACAGGACTCGCTCCACAATCTTCCTTCTCCGATTCGACGCAAAAATCATGTCGAATTACCGAAATTTACCTCTTCGACACTCATCACCTTCATAGGGATGCTCGTTGAAGAATACCAAACGAAGATACAATAAACCCTACCTTACACCGCTCGAAATTGGGATTAAAAACCAATTCCCGACTTCAACTTCTTTTGGAGCATATGCACCCGACCTTGGTACCTATGCGCCAAGCTCTCGGGAAACATGCAATTCCTCTGTCGTGCCCACCTTAAAGTGGGCACATATGAGTCCAAAGCAGACACATATGTGCCGGCTCCTCTGTTCGAGCAACACCTAAGTGGGCGCATAAGCGTTCACAACCCGAAGCATATGCACCGTGTGTCTCGTGCTTAGTCTCCACAGCCCAATAATCTCCCACTTGAAGAATATAGCACCGAACACCAGCCCTCTGTACTTGCACCTCCATTTGAATCGACTTGATAGTCACGTATTGTGGTCACGTATCATGGTGTAGCTCACCCCCGGTCTCAACCTTCATGAAAACCAACTGAAGTCAAGCATAGCTTCCGTTTCTCAATAGTCACCACCTGGGCTGGATGCGTTTCGTCCTGGCATGAAAAGCAACATTCTTAGCAAAATGAATCAAACTCATACCATCACTGTAGAGTTTTCTAATTCGCTGCTCTTTGCCCAATTCTGCTATGAATTCTATAGTCAAATCATATCTTTGCTAGCATCAGTGATAGCAACATATTCGGCCTCTGTAGTTGAAAATGCAACAATCTTCTGCAGCCTAAAAATTCAACTCACCGTTGTGTTCCCCAAAGTAAAGATACATCCCGTTGTACTTTTCCTACTGTCCACATCTCATGACAGATCTAAATCTACATAACTCTTTAGATTGATCCTTACACTTTTATAGCAATGTGCCCTGTTGACTATTCCCATCAAATACCTGAGAATTCATTTTACCGCTTCCTAATGATGTCTGCCTGGATTGCTCATATACCTGTTGACCACTTCCACTGCACATGCAATAGCTGGTCTGGTACAAATCATCACATTCATTAAACTTCCAACTGTTGAAGCATAAGAAGTTCTTTTCATCTGTGTTTTCTTTGCTTCAGAATTAGGCGATAGCTCCTTAGATAGTTTGAAGTGACTTGCCTCACTCATGTTGAACCTTTGTAATATCTTCTTAACATACTTCGCCTGAAACAACTTCAGTGTTCCTGCACTCTTGTCTGTTGATTCTCATTCCGAAGATTATCTTGGATTGACCTAAATGCTTCATCTCGAAGCACTTGATAATTGCTTTTTCAAGTAATTGATTTTCTCCATATCCATCTCTGCAATCAGCATGTCATCCACATACAAAAGAAGCAAAATATAATAGTTTCCGAAGTGTTTGATGATGCAACAGTGGTCTGTCTGACACTTCATGTACCCATTGTTAGACAAAAGCTTGTCAAACTTCATGTACCATTATCTCGGGCACTGCTTCAAGCCATAGAGACTCTTCTTCAATCTGCAGACCAAACTTTCTTTGTCAGGAACCTTTTAACCTTGTGGTTGCACCATGTATAGTTCATCCTCCAAATCTCTATGTAAGAAAACAATTGTTACATCCATATGCTCCATATATAGATCTTTTTCTGCTAATAAACTCAATACAACACCGACAATCATTATCTTCACCACTGGGGAGAAGATCTTTGTGCAATCCACTCCTTTCTTCTGCTAGAAATCCTTCACAATAAGCTTTGCTTTGTAGCGCTTGCTACCATCTGATTCTTGTTTCAATCTGCAGACCCACTTGTTGTTCAGTGCTCTTTTGTCATTTAATAGTACCGTCAAACCCCAAGTTTGATTGGACTCCAAAGATTACATTTTTTCATCCATGACAAGCTCCCACTCCTTTGAATCTTCAACTTGAGTAGCATCTTCAAAGCACTCTGGTTCATCACTATTAATTTGTAACAAATAGTGTAAAGAAAGATAATATCTGTGTATGGGCGTGTCACTCTACTAGATCTTTTGACTTATGTAGCAGACAACTGAGAGACTTCTAGTGCTCCTTCTGGTTAAGAACTTCTTCTTTCTCCATCTTCTTGATCACCAGTATCTTCTATCTCAATATATTTGGATTCTTCAGGAGTAACTAACAGATAGTCATGAGTTCTGACTCTGCCCTTGTACATCTCAATTTCATTGAATGTGACGTCTTTGCTTCTGATGAATATCTGATTCTGGTAATCCCAGAACTTGTACCCAAACTGAATCTGGGTCATATCCAATGAAGGTGCACTAGACAAGTTTTGAGTTAAGCTTGCTCCTAGATCCTGGATCAACATACACATATGTAGAGCACTCAAATACTCTTAAATGAGATAGACATATATTTTTTCACTCCAGGCTTCTTTAGATAAGTTTTCATTCAAATGTACTGATGGACTATAGTTTATCAGATAAATTGCAATATTAACAGCTTCAACCCAAAACTGTTTTGGCAAGCTAGCATGCAGTCTCATACTCATAGCATGCTCCGTGATTATTCTGTTCATGCGCTCAGCCACACCATTCTGTTGCGGTGTCCTTGGGATAGTGAACTCATGCCTGACCTCCTCTGTAGCACAGAAATTTCTGAACTTCTGATCACGATACTCAATTCATTATCTGATCTGAGACACTTCAGCTTCAAGTCTGTCTCATCTTCTACCATAGCCTTCTATTTTTTAAAGACTTTAAAAATATCATATTTCTACTTTAAGAAATAAACTCGTACCTTTCTTGTGTGATCATCAATGAATGTGATAAAATAAAAAGAACCTTCAATGGACTGAATTGGAGTAGGGCCCCAGAAGTCAGTATGCACTAAGTTCAATTTCTTTGATTTCACCATTGAACCGCTCTTAAAGAATGAAACTTTCTTCTACTTGCTATATATACAGTCTTTACAGAAATCCAGATCAACTGATTTCAAACTTGAAGTTTATTCTTCAAAGGTAGGTACTTCATATATTTTTCACTCATATGACCAAGCCTACGGTGCCGCAAACCTACATCTGCCCTGGTTCCAGCCACATCAATGAAATCAACCATTTCATTGACCAAATAAAGGGTACCTTCAATGTTGCCTCGAGTCATCACCAATGCCCCCTAGTCACGTTCCACGATTCACCTGTAAAAGTAGTCATGAATCCAGACTTTGTCAGCTGGCTCATGTAGATGAGATTTCTCTTCAAACTTTAAACACGTCAAATTTTAGTAAGCTTTCAGACTTCTATTCGACAACTTGATATCAACATCAGTCTTTTCTACTATATTGCAAACCTTGTTATCTTCCAAATAAACCTTCCGTAAATCACTTTGAGTATAGTTTTTAAATACCTCTTTATTGGGGCAAACATGAAAAGAGACACCTGAATCCACTATCCAGGATTTAATACTAACTAAGGATAACACAAGGGAGTCACTTTGGATTTCACCAAAGGAGACATTAGTAGAGAAACTACTTTCCTGTCCTTCATCACCAACTTTCCTTAAAGCATTGCAGTCCTTCTTGAAATGCCTCTTCTTACCACAGTTCTAACTTTCTCCTCTGCTTGACTTAAGCATTCATTTCTTAAACTTGCAAATTCCTTTGACTGTATTCCTGCCCAAATTTTTTCTCATGTTATCAACATTCAATACAGAACTTGAAGATTCACCATTCGCAGCTTTTCTACAAAATTCTTCATTCAGCATCAGACTAAAGATATCATTAAGTTTCAACTTCGAAGTCTCTGAAGAATTACTCACCGCCGTTACCAAGCCATCCCAATTTTTCGACAATGTAGATAGTATCACCAGTGTTCTGACATCATCATAAAACTTGATCCCTACTAAACACAGCTGATTCGCCCGTGTTAAATTTCTTGAGATGTTCTGTCACCGAACAGTCTTTCACCATCTTCATGTTAAATAACTTCTTTATAAAAAAAAATCTTATTGGAAATTGAAGGTTTTTTGTACATCTTGGTCAGTGTCGCCATGAGACCCGCCGTAGTTTTCTCATTCACAATGTTGAACACAACATATGAGAAAAGTGTGAACCTGCTCAAACCTAGTGTCGTTAAATCCAACACTTCTCATTCTTCTATAAACACAAATTCAGTCTTCTTTATGAATTCTTATAGTGACAAGAATACAACAAATCCTTCATCCGCATCTTCTAGAAAGCGAACTTTGTCTCATTGAACTTTTCCCCCTTGAACCTTACTTCTTTGTTCATTGCTCATATTTGAATTGAACCCCGCTCTGATACTAGTTTGTTAGGAATCACACAACGAACAATTATCAACTTTATCGGGGCTTCAGATGAATTAGAAACTAAATCACACCGTGAAATAATAGAATCACACAAATTCGACAAAAAACCAGAACAAAAATTTGAAAAAAAGTAAAATCAAAACAACCAGAAAAACACATGAGAATTTATGTGGAAAAACTCGAGAATAGGAAGAAACCATTGAGTCAAGATGCCATAAATTTTCACTACATAATTCATAAGATTTTACAAAGAACTCACATAAGTTTTCCCTCCACAATCTTTTCTCTTTGATCCGACGCAAAAGTTAAGCTGAATAATTGAAATTCACCTCTTTTACACTCCTCACCTTCACCGGGATGCTCTTCAAAGAATGTCGAAGGAAGATACACCACCTCTTTAACACTTCTCACCTTCACTGAAATGCTCGTCGAAGAATACCGAAGGAAGATATACCAAGCCCTACCTTACACCGCTTGAAATCAAGATTAAAACCAATTCCCGACACCAACCGCTCTTGACGCATAGGCGCCCGAACTTGGTGCCTATGTGCGAAGCTCTTGGGAAATAAGCGCTTTAGTTGGCGCCTAAGCGCCCCCTCCTCTGTCTTGTCCATCTTAAAGTGGGCGCATATGCGCCAACAGCCGACGGATTGGTGTCAGCTCCTTTGTTCGAGCAACATCTTAAGCACCCACAACATAGTGCATATGCTTCGGGTGCCCTATACATAGTCTCCACAGCCCAACACAAGTGAAGCAAACCCTACATAGATTAATACTAGATACAAAACATAAATTTAAATAACATCATTTATAATTTAGCAAATAAAAGGAGCAATTGAGCATGATCCATTTAAGGATTTTAAACAAAACGACTATTAGAATGTTTGATTGTTATGTACGGTTTGAAGGTCTTTTATCCAAATATTATTTGTCCATGAATTATTATGTTATAATTACCTCACTAGAAATCATAAGCAAAACATGAAAAATGAATTAAGTTATAATTCACAAAAAAATTTAATTGGGCCTTTATAAAATGATTTCCATTCTGATAACATTTTCAACTGTATTTTTAATACATTTTTATGACTACATTTTTAAGGAAAATTATATATCATCTCATCTTAAGCTTTGCCAAACACACATCAACACAATAATACTATAAGATTGATGCATGCTAAAAAATTCGCTGTGGTAGAGTAATGAATTATCGTCTAAGAGTTGTACGAGACTTAGCACCACTCATATGGAGGAAAACAACAAGTAATGACACCAGAAGTTTTTAAGTGGAAAAGCTCGTAAACGGAAAAAACCACGGAGTCTGACCCAGTTATAAACAATTATTTATATATTGATGATTACAGAGACCATTTGTCCCACGGACGGGCAAATGTTACTAGTTTTTCCAAGTTACAACATCGACTTGCGGCTTCCGGTTAGTGGCGGTCGACGGTGACTAACGATGATCGACAACAATCAGCTGTGGTCGATGACGGTCGGCGGCGGTCGACGTTGGTCGGGGGTGGTTAACGGCGGCCGACAACAACCGACGATTACAGGGATGATGCTGGACTTCAGCTCATTCTCAAAGCTTCAAGTTCCCCCTCAAGAGTTAAGCCCTCCTCCTCCTCATGAGAGGAGTGAACTATATTTAAGTGTTCTGGATGTAATTATTGCATGAATATAAATCACTTTGATCGGATAGTTCGGAGAGCTTCCTTCGGTCTAATAGCGTTTGATGAATATTTGGAAGTCTTAACGATGTTGGAATTGAGTAATCTTGGGCTCGTTGGATTTCTTTTGTCGAGTCGCTCAATTCAACTGTGAACTTGCTTGATTTTACAACTGTTTGATTTTTCAAATATATTCTAAAGACTTATAAATTTGGTTTGATGGCTTGATGAGGGCTAGAGTTGACTCGATTTGTACTAATTTTGATATTATTGGTTCTGTCTCATCGAGTCAGTCAATTTGACTATAAGTTTGTTGAAATCAGAACTCATGATGACTCTTAATTGAAGTTTAAAAGTTTCCTGCTTAAAAGATAGTCTCGAGATTTGTGTCATGCCTCGAGATTCGTGTTGGATGATGAAAACTTGTTGTGGCATATCAGTTACCCCCTATTTTCGGGAGTCCAATTTCATCGTCCGAAAATATTCA
>JXCR01062528.1:59788-99046 GCA_002079205.1 Phalaenopsis hybrid cultivar | reverse complement strand
TCATGTTTAAAAGATTTCCACTGCATTTTGCTTTTACTTGAGAATTTCATCAAGGCTTTTTCATTAATGAAATAAATTGTGAGTCCAAGCTCAACCATTCCTTATCTAAGTTTCTATCTTATGATTCTTTGTCAAGTTCTTATGTGTCCTTTGTTTTAAATTCCTTTTCTCAATTTAAGCCACAATATTATCATGAAGTTATTAAACTTTCTGAATATAGAAAATCCATGGACAACGAGCTCAATGCACTCGACACCAATAATACATGATCCATTGTGATGCTGTCAGTAAGAAAACATACCAAAAATATTATAACTCTGATTTTTCCATTAGCAAAGAAAAGGTACGTATTGTCACCATAGGATAAACACAGCAAGAAAGTGTAGAATTCTTGAAATTTTTTTCTCAAATTTCTAAAATGATCATGGGCAAAACACTCCCCCCCTGATGGAGCCTTGTTGTCACCATAATACTTTAAATGGTGAACCTCTCTGATATTTCTATATATTGGCNCTTTGTCAAGTTCTTATGTGTCCTTTGTTTTAAATTCCTTTTCTCAATTTAAGCCACAATATTATCATGAAGCCATTAAACTTTCTGAATATAGAAAATCCATGGACACCGAGCTCAATGCACTCGACACCAATAATCCATGATCCATTGTGATGCTGTCAGTAAGAAAACATACCAAAAGTATTATAACTCTGATTTTTCCATTAGCAAAGAAAAGGTACGTATGGTCACCATAGGATAAACACAGCAAGAAAGTGTCGAATTCTTGANAGTCTTAAAATGTACATGTATATTTTAAAAATCTCATAATGTTATATGCACGTTAAAAAAGATCTTAGAATGCCATAAGCATTAGAAGATATATGATATTTTAAAAATTTTAGAATCTTATAAGCCTCAAAATATATAAGTATATTAAAATAATCTCAAAAACTTATAAGTCTCCGAAGGTATACATTCAGGAAATCACAGAAAGTTATGAAGATACAGATGCATTTCTTAATATGATGATCTGAGGAGACGATTTTGCCGTCACCCTCTTAAGAAAAATTATTCCATACAGATCGGACACCACACGCATCTTGCGTACGGTTAGAATGTATTTCAGTGTGTCTCACCTAAATTTTTTTTAAAAAAAAAATAAATCACCTAATCTACTGTTGTCAGGATCGGATGCGGTGAATCTTTTCAACGATCGGAGGCGCGGCTTATAGATGTCTCCAACATTTCCCCCGAGAATCTGGGCATCAACGACCTTCTCAGCTCCTCTTACATCCATCACTCCAACAGCGCTTGTTCTGCAAATTTTAACTGAAGACAACTATGATTCTTGAAGTCATCGAGCTCTGAGAGAAAATTAAGCTAGGATTTATCAATGGATTCATTTCGAAGATGGAAGGTAATGATAGGAACCTCATTCATTTTTCGATTCTGAGTAGCAATGTAGTATTTGTATGGATACTGAGCTAAGTTTCCAAAGAAATTTCTATAAGCATCATGTATATCGATAACTTCCTACGATGGGCAAACTTCCTCCCTCCCCATCACTAACAAGGATAATATAATTGATCATTTTCCTAACATTGTTCTATCTATTCTTTCTACAGAACTAAACACGCATGTCAATTCATAGTTAACATTTCAAAATAGTTAGGGTTTTCCTCTCAGTACATCTGAGACAAGCTCGATTTCTGAACAATCATCACTGCACACTGGTACAAACCTTGGAAGGTCCAAATAGGTTTCCAATACACCTTCATGTTTAAAAGATTTCCACTGCATTTTGCTTTTACTTGAGAATTTCATCAAGGCTTTTTCATTAATGAAATAAATTGTGAGTCCAAGCTCAACCATTCCTTATCTAAGTTTCTATCTTATGATTCTTTGTCAAGTTCTTATGTGTCCTTTGTTTTAAATTCCTTTTCTCAATTTAAGCCACAATATTATCATGAAGTTATTAAACTTTCTGAATATAGAAAATCCATGGACAACGAGCTCAATGCACTCGACACCAATAATACATGATCCATTGTGATGCTGTCAGTAAGAAAACATACCAAAAATATTATAACTCTGATTTTTCCATTAGCAAAGAAAAGGTACGTATTGTCACCATAGGATAAACGCAGCAAGAAAGTGTAGAATTCTTGAAAATTTTTTCTCCAATTTCTAAAATGATCATGAGCAAAACACTTCCCCCCTGATGGAGCCTTGTTGTCACCATAATACTTTAAATGGTGAACCTCTGTGATATTTCTGTATATTGGTATTTGATTGGGCTTTGTTGTACCGTACATTGTCTCGACCAAACATCACTATCGTGGTGCATAAGGTTAGCTTAGCTAATTTATCACACAAGCATGAACACCACCTTTGATGACTACAAGGCATCTTCAATGCTATCTCAAATCAACACCAGGACAAGATATATTCTTTCCCATCTCATCTTCTATGTAACTAAAGGCTTTCTTTGATGCATATTGAGGCTAATATTTGGACACAATAAAATTCACTACCAGCTACCACATTGTCTTAGGATACTTGTTAATCTACTATAAGACAAGGAAATACACCTCTATTTCAAGATCATCCATCGAAGTTGAATATTTGGCCTTGGTTATTACTTCTAGTGAACTGATATGGCTTAGTTAATTGTTATAAGACTTCAACATCCATTTATTTCCTCCCACTTCTACTCTGAGACAATTAGGTTGTCATCCACATCACCAACAATCCAATCTTTCATATGAACACCAAGCCCATTGAATTCGACTACTCCTTTATTTGTGACTTGATTATGAATGGCTTCATCAAAATTATGCCGATCGAATATGCCCTAGAACTTCACTGATATATTCATTGACTCACTATATTGATTGTCTTCATTGTTGTCAAAAATGGGCAATGAGAACATTTACAATCCATTTTGAGGATTATTAAATATTAATCTTAACCGGTTGCTTCCTATTTCGCTAGCGGCTCTATACAACCTAATTGGTTTTATACTTTCTGTTGAGAAATTATGACGAAGAAAAAATGAATCGACACAAATCCAGAATAACACACATAGATTTAACGAGGTTCGACAAAGATGTCTACGTCTTCGGGAGCAGAGCAGCGACTTTCTTTTAACTCCAGAATAAAGGTTACAGGATACAGAATATAGGCCTAAGGTTACAAACAAGCATATTTATAACCTTAGAATAAACCCTGAGTATAATATGTAATTAAAAAATTACCTCTGTACCATAGCGCGAGGCGTTGCCTCCGCATCCCCAACCCACATAACGAAACTCCCACGATTGGACAGATTCTTCCATTCCGCTTCGCTTCATTCAAACATTTGTCCCTTATATGGTATATGAATCATACCTAACAAATCTCCACCTTGGTGAATATACAACCCCTTAGGAGAAATATATTATGGAGTTTCTTACACATTGAAGTCGGTTGGGTCACCACGCTTTTCTAGCAACTGCAAACATTCAACAAGTCCAAGCAATACAAAACTTGTTGATAGTAACTGACTTGGTCAACATATCACTACATTTTCATCAGTATGAATCTTTTGCAACAGTATCTCACCAGAAGCAATCAATTCTCTGATATTGTGATACCTGACATCGATATGCTTGGTTCTCGCATGGTACACCTGATTCTTAGCCAGATAAATAACACTTTGACTATCACAATGCAACTGAACTCCAACCTGCTCAACACTCAGTTCCTTTACTAGCCCAGCAAGCCATAAGACTTCTTTTGCAGCTTCAGTTCCTGTCATGTACTCAGTTTCAGTTGTAAATAATGTCACAATTGACTGAATTGTTGATTTCCAACATGTAGGCCCTCCACCAAGAGTAAACACATACCCAGTTGTAAACCTTCTGCCATCCAAACCACCGGTATAGTCTGAATCAACGTACCCCACAACTGAAGGATCATTCTGCTGACTGCCAAAAACAATTTCATGTCCTAAAGTACTCTTCAGATACCTGAAAATCCACTTGACTGTTTCCCAATGTCGTCTTCCAGGTTTATACATGTATTTGCTGACTTGACTAACAACATGAGTCAAATCAGAGCAAGTACATACCATTACATACATCAAGCAGCCAACTGCACTGACATATGAAACTTTTGTCATGTCTTCCATTTCTGTATGTCTTAGGACGCTGTTATTAAAAAAACTTAAAAATGATTTTCCAATGGAGTGCTCACAGGCTTTATTTTGTTCATCTCAAACCTATCCAACACTTTCTCAACATAGCTTTGTTGAGATAAACATAATCGTTTTGAGCCTCTATCTCGGTGAATCACCATTCCAAGAATCTTTTTTGTAGGACTCAAGTCTTTCATGTCAAATTTTTTGCCCAATAAAGCTTTCAAACCACAGACATCATTCATATTCTTTGCAACAATCAGTATATCGTCAACATACAGTAACCGAAAGATAATAGAAAGATCATCAAGACTCTTCACATAAACACAACAATCATACTCACATCAGAATCATGTAGGAGTCAAACCGCTTGTACCATTGTCTTGGAGACTGTTTCAACCAATACAACGATTTCCTTAATCTGCAAACGAGATGCTTCTGTCCAAGTTAAGTGAACCCTTCTGACTGCTCCATGTTAATCTGCTCCTCCAAATCACCATGCAATAAAACAGTTTTAACATCGATCTGTTCCAAATGCAAATCCCAAATAGTTACTAATGAAAACATTGTCCTGATTGAAGTATGACTGACCATAACAGAAAAAATTTCATCATATTTTATCCCTTTCTGCTGTGAAAATCTCTTGCTACCAATTGAACCTTGAACTTTTGCCCATCTTTTTCTGATACTGCTGGTTTTCTTCTGTACACTCATTTGCACCTAATAGTCTCTTTCCCTCAAAAAACTGAACTAGCTCACATGTGCGATTTTTCTGCAAAGACTTCATCTCCTCAGTCATTACACCCATCCATTTCTCTTTCTCCTGACTTGTGATAGCTCCTTGAAAAGTAGTTGGATTATCATTGATGATGAGAAGTGCACAAGAGACCAAGTCTTCATAACCCAATATGCTAGGAGATTTTATATTGGTGCGTCTCTGTTATCTCTGGCTAGATTGTAATTCTGCAGATCATCTGGAATGGATCAGCAGGTGTTGGATCTGAACCTTCAATTCTCTCAGTTATTTCTAGATGTTGTTCTAAATTCATATGCATTGTATCTGAACTGGAACTGTTCTGACACCTTGTTTTGATTCTGCTGCAACATGGACTATTCATTAAAAACCGCATCTCCACTTATCACCATCTTCTTTGCAATCAGATCTCAAAACTTGTATCATTTCACACATTTCTTGTAACCTAGAAGGATACACTTCTTGGATTTTGCATCAAGTTTTAATTTTTCATCTCCAGGTACATGCAAAAAAACAAGACAACAAAAAATTCATAGATGATCGAAATTAACTGTCCATACCTCTTCTGTAACCTTGTCACCTAATGATGCAGGTGATTTATTGATGAGATAATATGTCATATTCAAAGCTTCTGCCCAGAAATTCTTAGGAAGTCCTGCATTCAGTCTCAAGCATCTTGCCCTTTCAGTTAAGGACATGTTCATCTTTTCTGCAACATCATTCTGCTGTGGTGTCTTGCGCACTGAAAAATGTCTCTGAATCTCATGCTCCTCACAAAATTTTTGAAACTATTTATCTGTGTACTCTTGCCATTATCAGATCTCAAATACTTGATCTTTTTGTTATTTTTTTTTCACCTCAGCTTTCCACAACTTGAATTTAGAGAATACTTCAGATTTCTGTTTCAAGAAATACACCCAAACTTTTCTGGATAAATTATCAATAAATGTAACAAATGCAGAAATCCTCCCAATGACGATTCTCTTGTAGGACTCTATACATCAGAATGCACATAGTCAAGAATTCCTTTAGTTTTGTGTTTTCCAGTCCTAAAACTGACTCTTATATGTTTTTCAAGAACACACAAATTACAAAAATCGAGCTTGCGACTTTTAACACCATGCAACATGTTTCTTCTATGCAATTCCATCATCTCACGTTCACTAAGATGACCCAGACGCATATGTCATAGCTTTGTATTATCATCATCTGACTCCACAGAATGAACTTCGCCTACAACTGTACTCCCCAAAAATTTGTAGATATTATCTGCAGTTAAATTTTTTTCATCATAGTCAGCGCACCCTAAACAATTATGATAGTTTCTCTATCCTCATCTGCCTTAGGAATAAAACTTTTTTTTATGTAGAGTGCCCAAAGAAATCAAATTCTTATTCATATCTGGAATATGTCTGACATCACATAATGTTCTAACAGTATCATCATACATCTAAATTTTGACTTCACCAATACCAATAATATTGTAACATATATCATCATCTAAATATACTGAGTCAGAATTTGTTAACATGTATGAAGTAAACCACTCCTTGTTAGTTGTTATGTGATAAGAGCACGTTGAATCAAGAATTCATGCATCCATGAACTGAGTTGATGAAACTGAAAACATATCGTCATCACTGTAATCTGAATTGTCACTCTGCACCACATTTGCAAACTTCAATGATACATCACGTTTCTCTTCAATCTGTTTCTTGAGCTTTGGACAATCTCTCTTCATATGACTCGACTCATTGCATTTGTAGCAATGAATTGTTTTTTTACCTTTAGACTTTGATATGAAATTTCGTCTTCCAGAACACCCCTTCTCTTTCTTCTTTCAACGATCCTGATTACCCTTCACATATAAACTGTCGTCATGAGAGATTTCCCCTGCATTCTGCTTTCGCTGGTTGTGAGTCAATAATGCTCCAGTAATGTCATCAACTTTAATAGTTTTTTTTCCCGCATGTCAGAGTAGTCATCAGGTGTTCATAAGAAGAAGAAAATGAACACAACAAAATCATTGTTCGGTCTTCATTCTCATTACTCACATCAAGCCGTGATAAATCTGTGATTATTTGATTGAAGTTATTCACATGCTGCGCTAGATCAGAGTCTTCTTGCATTTTCAGACCATACAACTTTTACTTCAGATACAATTTATTCGTCAGAGATTAAACATAAACTGAGTTTCTAATTTCTTTCATACATCTCCTAGAGATTTTAGATTCATCCGTGATACATAACACAAGCGTATGAGTGCTACCGCTCGTTCTGATAATTCTTCCAAATCTTCATCACATCTGATTTTTTTTGCCCGCAAAGCCTTCAGGATGGCTTGCTGCGCCAACAAATCTTCGTCATTATTTGTCACAATCCGAATTTAAAAGTTCATCAAATTTCAACTAACCTTTCTACAGATTTCATTGTTACCATCTGCCTCTGCGAAGAAGAGCCAATCTGCTTCGCTGAAACACCGAAACCCGCTCGAACTTCGCTGGTGGTCGCTGAAGAAGCGTTGTGCCGAACGTCGAACGCCTCTGTCGCATAGGAAGGCTTCACAGAACCTGGTCTGTCGTGATTCGCGACTTCTGTGTCGCGAACGCAAGAAGCTGCGCCGAAGGTCGAAGTCTTCGCCGAATCTCCTCTGCAGAAATCGCTAAACCTGTGCCGATCTTTTCTTTGAAAATATGAAAAACTGCTGCAGTCGTTGAACTCCCCGAAGCCCTAGCAGCCGAAGCCGTCACCGAATTCTCGCGAACCATGTCGAAACCCTCCGCCGAATTCGCCCTGAATCGTAGAAACCCTATCCGCCAATTCTTCTTGCACCGAAATTTTTGTGCCCTAGGATTTCCCTTTGATACCGCTTGTCGAGAAATTAGGGCGAACAAAACATGAATCGATAAAAATCCAGAATAACTCACAGAGATTTCACGAGATTTGACAAATATACCTACGTCATCGAGAGCAGAGCGGCAACATTCTTTCAACTCAAGAAAAAAAATTTACAAGATACAGAATATATACGTAGGGTTATAAATAAGTCTATTCATAATCCTAGAGTAAACTCTGAGTACAATATGTAATTACAAAATTGCCTCGGTACCGTACCGCGGGGCGGTGGCCTCGTAACCCCAGCGCACATAACGAAACTTTTATGATTGGACAGATTCTTCCATTCCGCTCCGCTCTGTTCCAACATCTGTCCCTTATATGGTATATGAGTCATACCTCACACTTTCTTTATTCTTATCCGTATACATATCTATTTTTTATCTTGTAATAGTGGAATGAAAATAATAATAACATTTCTTTTTTAATTTTCGTCCTCCCCATAATATGATTTGCCNATGATAATGATATTTTTGATTTGATATTAAAAATTTGAGTGCTATGCATATAAATATAAAAGTTTAGGTATTGGTTTTGTAAATTCATAAAAATTATGTGGTGTGCATTTAAAAAACTCATATTGTTTTTTTTTTTTTTTGGTCAACATCAATGACAATAATCACCGTATTTGTTTTAACAATAAATTTTTGCAGTGCAATATTATAAGCATCACTCTCCTACTGTGCTCCCTTCAAACTACCTTGTTAAATACGAAAAATTATTCCATACGGTGCATGCAGTGTCCGACAATCAGGATGTATTTTGGAGGATCTCACCTAAATTTTTTTTTATAAAAAAACTGAAATATATTCTAACCGTAGATCACCGTGATCTACGGTCAGGATCGGAAACCACATGCAGAGATGTATGCGGTGTCTGTATGCAATAATTTTTCGTTAAATACACATGACTTTTTCCATAGAAGATAAAATAATTCAAGTTTTGATGAACACATTTTAAAACCTTTCACTATTTATAGAATTCAATAAGAAGGATAAAAATATAAATTTTAAATTCCCCCAAGCATTAATTGTCAAAGATGTTTTGACTTCAATAACATTATACTTGGGAATGCTACTCATACATACAGTCACTCAAGATAACTCTCGATTGTTATAAGTCCTCTCGATAGATTATTAAATCTCAATTAATGACCTTGAAACTATAACATGTTGCAAATCCATTGAAGAAAGATATTACTCGCAATTGACCAACTTTAATTGCGCATTAATTCAAAGAATTAAAACTAAAAAAACTTATGTAGTACCGACCGTGAAATGATCGTTCGAATCATGCATATTACCTTTTGTGCTCATCATTTCTAGATAAGAAAAAACTTCAAAATTCAATTAACTTTGGGGCAAGTGTATAAGGAAAAAAATTTAGCCAAGAAATTCTGACAAAAAAAATATTAATATTTTTAAATGATTATAATATTATTTTAATTGATTACAAAATAAATATAATATAAGATAAATTTTATTTGATTATTCATGTATTTTATTTATCTTAGTATAGCTTCAAAAAATTTTAGGCTCATATTCATCAAATTTTTATGAGAATTTACTGATTAAATTTATTTATAATAAGACTGCCAATGTCGCATTCACAGCCACAAATTTGAAATAAATGAACAAAAAGGGTATTACATAAATATAACTCGATTATATTGTTTTTATATATGCAATATCTAAATCTTTATATTTGTTCGTGCCACACTAATTATAAATGAAATCAAAATAGCATTAGAAAACTTATCAAATAAATGCGAATCTTGATGTAATTTTTTAATTGAAAATTTTTCTGAATTAAATTTACTTCCACGAGCTTCGAGTTCAATAAGTTTATAGGTGAACTAGAAGTCTTAATGACACATACCTAATACCATTAAGGGTGATTAAATCAAAATTCAAAAAACTTGATCAATCACCTTAAATGCAATTGAGAACTTCATAATATTGATCAAAAGACTGAATGATATGTAGAACTTGTATGCTTGTTGACGAGAGAAATCAAATTATCTCAGAATTTAGCTTGTTAGTGGTCAAATCGAGTATCTCGATGAAAAGAATCCAAGGAGCCCAAGATTATTCAATTTCAACGTTGTTAAGGCTTTTAAATATCGAAAAAACTACTTGTGATGAAGAGAATTAATGTAAATTGTCTGATATGATGTTTTGGAGAATGACTAAATTTACTTAAACTTCTATTTTAAAAATTATAAATAAGCTCTCATTATTCACTTGAATAGAGGA
Source organism: Phalaenopsis hybrid cultivar (assembly GCA_002079205.1). Taxonomy (NCBI): domain Eukaryota; kingdom Viridiplantae; phylum Streptophyta; class Magnoliopsida; order Asparagales; family Orchidaceae; genus Phalaenopsis; species Phalaenopsis hybrid cultivar. Next base: position 88,971 of record JXCR01062528.1, on the reverse strand, counting down.
GTAAAAGAGAAGAGAGGGAACTAATTACTAGAAATTAAAACTTGAAGTCTCGGTATTGTTGCTAGCTCTCGAAGTTCATCACCGACGACCAAAATTTTTCGTAAACCACCACTAGCAATTGTTGCAGATAACTATGACTATTTTGACCACTAACTACATCTTCTATAGCCAACTACGACATTTATAGGCCCAATTATGACTTTTGTAGGTAATNGTGCCACACTAATTATAAATGAAATCAAAATAGCATTAGAAAACTTATCAATTAAATGCGAATCTTGATGTATTTTTTTAATTGAAAATTTTTCTGAATTAAATTTAGTTCCACGAGCTTCAAGTTCAATAAGTTTATAGGTGAACCATAAGTCTTAATGACACATACCTAATACCATTAAGGGTGATTAAATCAAATTTCAAAAAACTTAGATCAATCACCTTAAATGCAATCGAAAACTTCATAATATTGATCAAAAGACTGAACAATATCTAGAACTTGTATGCTTGTTGACGAGAGAAATCAAAATATCTCAGAATTTAGTTTGTTAATGGTCAAATCGAGTATCTCGACGAGAAGAATCCAAGGAGCTCAAGATTATTCAATTTCAACATTATTAAGGCTTTTAAATATCGAATAAACTACTTGTGATCAAGAGAATTAATGTAAATTGTCTGATAGGATGTTTTGGAGAATGACTAAATTTACTAAAACGTCTATTTTAAAAATTATAAATAAGCTCTCATTCTAGAGGAGTAAAAGAGAAGAGAGTGAACTAACTACTAGAAATTAAAACATAAAGTATTGGTATTGTTGTTAGCCCTCGAAGTTCATCGCCGACGAAACCAACACTAGCAATTATTGCAGATAACTATGACCATTTTGACCACTAACTACAACTTCTATTGCCAACTACGACAATTATAGGCCCAATTATGACTTTTGTAGGTAACAATTGTAGCTCTATTTCTTCGAAGGCATGCCCATGAGATAGCCTCAATGGAAATGTAATAGATGACGTTCCTAATTAGGAAGATCCCTTTAGGGTAAGTGTCAGGTAATGTAAGCATTCATACTTCTGAAAGATATGTCCATGAGGTAGCCTCAATGAGAAGTTAATAGCAAATATGATCCCCAATATAAAAACTTCATGAAAGCAAGTGATTTACAAAGTCTTCACTAAAGAAAAAAATCATAAAAGACTATAAGCCTTAAAATGTGCATGTATATTTTAAAAATCTCATAATGTTATACGCACGTTAAAAAAGATCTTAGAATGTCATAAGCATTAGAAGATATATGATATTTTAAAAAGTTTAGAATCTTATAAGCCTCAAAATATATAAGTATATTAAAATAATCTTAGAAACTTATAAGTCTCCGAAGGTATACATTCAGGAAATCACAGAAAGTTATGAGGATACAGATGCATTTCTTAATATGGTGATCTGAGGAGACGATTTCGCCGTCACTCTCTGAAGAAAAATTATTCCATATGGATCAGACACCGCAAGAATGTATTTTGGTGGGCCCCACCTAAATTTTTTTTAAAAAAAAATTAAAATAATCTTGATCTTAAATCACATGATCTAAGAACACTGCGTATGCAGAGATGCGGTGAATCTTTTCGACGATTGGAGGCGCGGCTTATTGATGTCTCCAATTTTTCCCCCGAGAATCTGGGCATCAACGACCTTCTCAGCTCCTCTTACATCCATCACTCCAACAGCGCTTGTTCTGCAAATTTTAACTGAAGACAACTATGATTCTTGAAGTCATCGAGCTCTGAGAGAAAATTAAGCTAGGATTTATCAATGGATTCATTTCGAAGATGGAAGGTAATGATAGGAACCTCATTCATTTTTCGATTCTGAGTAGCAATGTAGTATTTGTATGGATACTGAGCTAAGTTTCCAAAGAAATTTCTATAAGCATCATGTATATCGATAACTTCCTACGATGGGCAAACTTCCTCCCTCCCCATCACTAACAAGGATAATATAATTGATCATTTTCCTAACATTGTTCTATCTATTCTTTCTACAGAACTAAACACGCATGTCAATTCATAGTTAACATTTCAAAATAGTTAGGGTTTTCCTCTCAGTACATCTGAGACAAGCTCGATTTCTGAACAATCATCACTGCACACTGGTACAAACCTTGGAAGGTCCAAATAGGTNATGATAACTATATTTTTGATTTGATATTAAAAATTTGAGTGCTATGCATATAAATATAAAAGTTTAGGTATTAGTTTTGTAAATTCATAAAAATTATGTAGTGTGCAATTAAAAAACTCATATTGTTTTTTTTTTTTGGTCAACATCAATGACAATAATCACCAAATTTGTTTTAACAATAAATTTTTGCAGTGCAATATTTTAAGCATCACTCTCCTACTGTGCTCCCTTCAAACAACCTTGTTAAATACGAAAAATTATTTCATACGGACGATCTACGGTCAGGATGTATTTCGGTGGACCTCACCTAAATTAAAAAAAAAAACAGAAAAATATTCTGACTGTAAATCACCGTGATCTACGGTCAGGATCGGAAACCGTATGCAGAGATGTATGCGGTGTTCATATACAATAATTTTTCGTTAAATACACATGACTTTTTCCATAGAAGGTAAAATAATTCAAGATTTGATGAACACATTTTCAAACCTTTCACTATTTATAGAATTCAATAAGAAGGATAAAAATATGAATTTTAAATTCCCCCAAGCATTAATTGTCAAAGATGTTTTTGACTTCAATAACATTATACTTGGGAATGCTACTCATACATACAGTCACTCAAGATAACTCTCGATTGTTATAAGTCCTCTCGATAGATTATTAAATCTCAATTAATGACCTTGAAACTATAACATGTTGCAAATCCATTGAAGAAAGATATTACTCGCAATTGACCAACTTTAATTGCGCATTAATTCAAAGAATTAAAACTAAAAAAACTTATGTAGTACCGACCGTGAGATTATCGTTCGAATCATGCATATTACCTTTTGTGCTCATCTTTTATAGATAAGAAAAAACTTCAAAATTCAATTAAATTTGGGGCAAGTGTATAAGGAAAAAAGTTTAACCAAGAAATTGTGGCAAAAATAAAAATTTATAAATATTTTTAAATGGTTATAATATTATTTTAATTGATTACAAAAAAAATATAATATAAGATAAATTTTATTTGATTATTCATGTATTTTATTTATCTTAGTATAGCTTCAAAAAATTTTAGGCTCATATTCATCAAATTTTTATGAGAATTTACTGATTAAAATTTATTTATAATAAGACTGCCAATAAATGAACAAAAAGGGTATTACATAAATATAACTCGATTATATTGTTTTTATATGTGCAACNATACCAAAAATATTATAACTCTGATTTTTCCATTAGCAAAGAAAAGGTACGTATTGTCACCATAGGATAAACACAGCAAGAAAGTGTAGAATTCTTGAAATTTTTTTCTCAAATTTCTAAAATGATCATGGGCAAAACACTCCCCCCCTGATGGAGCCTTGTTGTCACCATAATACTTTAAATGGTGAACCTCTCTGATATTTCTATATATTGGTATTTGATTGGGCTTTGTTGTACCGTACATTGTCTCGACCAAACATCACTATCGCGGTGCATAAGGTTAGCTTAGCTAATTTATCACACAAGCATGAACACCACATTTGATGACTACAAGGCATCTTCAATGCTATCTCAAATCAACACCAGGACAAGATATATTCTTTCCCATCTCATCTTCTATGTAACTAAAGGCTTTCTTTGATGCATATTGAGGCTAATATTTGGACACAATAAAATTCACTACCAGCTACCACATTGTCTTAGGATATTTGTTAATCTACTATAAGACAAGGAATTACACCTCTATTTCAAGATCATCCATCGAAGTTGAATATTTGGCCTTGGTTATTACTTTTAGTGAACTGATATGGCTCAGTTAATTGTTATAAGACTTCAACATTCATTTATTTCCTCCCACACTTCTACTTTGAGACAATTAGGTTGTCATCCACATCACCAACAATCCAATCTTCCATATGAACACCAAGCCCATTGAATTCGACTACTCCTTTATTTGTGACTTGATTATGAATGGCTTCGTCAAAATTATGCCGATCGAATATGCCCTAGAACTTCACTGATAATCACTATATTGATTGTCTTCATTGTTGTCAAAAATGGGCAATGAGAACATTTACAATCCATTTTGAGGATTATTAAATATTAATCTTAACCGGTTGCTTCCTATTTCGCTAGCGGCTCTATACAACCTAATTGGTTTTATACTTTCTGTTGAGAAATTATGACGAAGAAAAAATGAATCGACACAAATCCAGAATAACACACATAGATTTAACGAGGTTCGACAAAGATGCCTACGTCCTCGGGAGCAGAGCGGCGACTTTCTTTTAACTCCAGAATAAAGGCTACAGGATACAAAATATAGGCCTAGGGTTACAAATAAGCCTATTTATAACCCTAGAGTAAAGCCTGAGTATAATATGTAATTAAAAAAATTACCTCTGTACCATAGCTCGGGGGCTTGACCCCACACCCTAAACCCACATAACGAAACTCCAACGATTGAACAGATTCTTCTGCTCCGCTTCGCTTCGTTCCAACATTTGTCCCTTATATAGTATATGAGTCATACCTAACAAATCTCCACCTTGGTGAATATACAATCCCTTAGGAGAAATGTATTATGGAGTTTCTTACACACTGGAGTGGGTTGGTTCACCACTCTTTTCTAGCAACTGCAAACATTCAACAAATCCAAGCAATGCAAAACTTGTTGACAGTAACTGACTTGGTCAACATATCACTGCATTTTCATCAGTATGAATCTTCTGCAACAGTATCTCACCAGAAGCAATCAATTCTCTGATCTTATGATACCTGACATCAACATGCTTGGTTCTCGCATGGTACACCTGGTTTTTAGCCAGATAAATAGCACTTTGACTATCACAATGCAATTGAACTCCAACTTGCTCAACACTCAGTTTCTTTACTAGCCCAACAAGCCATAAGACTTCTTTTGCAGCTTTAGTTTCTGTCATATACTTAGTTTCAGTTGTAGATAATGTCACAATTGACTGAATTGTTGATTTCCAACATGTAGGCCCTCCACCAATAGTAAACACATACCCAGTTGTAAACCTTCTGCCATCCAAACCACCTGCATAGTCTGAATCAACGTACCTCACAACTGAAGGATCATTCTGCTGACTGCCAAAAATAATTTCATGTCCTAAAGTACTCTTCATATACCTGAAAATCCACGTGACTGCTTCCCAATGCCGTCTTCCAGGTTTATACATGTATTTGCTGACTTGACTAACAACATGAGTCAAATCAGAGCAAGTACATACCATTACATACATCAGCAGCCAACTGCACTGACATATGAAACTTTTGCCATGTCTTCCATTTTTGTATCTGTCTTAGGACACTATTATGAAAAAAACTTAAAAATGATTTTCCAATGGAGTGCTCACAGGCTTTATTTTGTTCATCTCAAACCTGTCCAACACTTTCTCAACATAGTCTTGTTGAGATAAACATAATCGTCTTGAGACTCTATCTCGGTAAATTTCCATTCCAAGAATCTTCTTTGTAGGACCCAAGTCTTTCATGTCAAGTTCTTGGCTCAATAAAGTTTTCAAACCACAGATATCATTCATATTCTTTGCAACAATCAGTATATCGTCAACATACAATAACAGAAAAATAATAGAAAGATCATCAAGGCTCTTCACATAAACACAACAATCATACTCACATCAGAATCATGTAGGAGTCAAACCGCTTGTACAATTGTCTTGAAGACTGTTTGAATCCATACAACGATTTCCTTAATCTGCAAACCAGATGCTTCTGTCCAGGTTGAGTGAACCATTCTGACTGCTCCATGTTAATCTGCTCCTCCAAATCACCATGCAAGAAAACAGTTTTAACATCGATCTGTTCCAAATGCAAATCCCAAATAGCTACTAATGAAAACACTGTCCTGATTGAAGTATGACTGACCATAACAAAAAAGATTTCATCATATTTTATCCCATTCTGCTGTTAAAATCTCTTTGCTACCAGTCGAACCTTGAACTTTTGCCCATCTTTTTTTGATACTGCTGGTTTTCTTCTGTACACCCATTTGCACCCAATAACCTTCTTTCCCTCAGGAAGCTGAACTAGCTCACATGTGCGATTTTCCTGCAAAGACTCCATCTTCTCAGTCATTGCACCCATCCATTTCTATTTCTCCTGACTTGTGATAGCTCCTTGAAAAGTGGTTGGATTATCATTGATGATGAGAATTGCACAAGAGACCAAGTCTTCATAACCCAATTTGCTAGGAGATTTTATATTGGTGCGTCTCTGTTATCTCTGGCTAGATTGTAATTCTGCAGATCATCTATAATGGATCAACAGGTGTTGGATCTGAACCTTTAATTCTCTCAATTGTTTTTAGATGTTCTAAATCCATTTGCATTGTATTTGAACTGGAAGTGTTCTGACACATTGTTTTGATTATGCTGCAACATGGACTATTCATTAAAAACTGCATCTCTACTTATCACCATCTTCTTTGCAATTGAATCTCAAAACTTGTATCCTTTCACACCTTTCTTGTAGCCTAGAAAGATACACTTCTTGGATTTTGCATCAAGTTATAAATTTTCATCTCCAGGTACATGCAAAAAAACAATACAACAAAAAATTTGTAAATGATTGAAATTAACTGTGCATGCCTTTTCTGTAACCTTGTCACCTAATGATGCAGGTGATTTATTGATGAGATAACATGTCATATTCAAAGCTTCTGCCCAGAAACTCTTACGAAGCCCTGCATTCAGTCTCAAACTTTTTGCCCTTTCAGTAAAGGACCTGTTCATCCTTTCTGCAACCTCATTCTGTTGTGGTGTCTTGCGCACTGAAAAATGCCTCTGAATCCCATGCTCCTCACAAAATTTTTGAAACTACGAATCTGTGTACTTTTGTCATTATCAGATCTCAAATACTTGATATTTCTGCCACTTTCGTTCTTCACCTTAGCTTTTCACAACTTGAATTTAGAGAATACTTTAGATTTATGTTTCAAGAAATACACTCAAACTTTCCTGGAAAAATTATCAATAAATGTAACAAATGCAGAAATCCTCCCAATGAAGATTTCCTGGTAGGGCCTTATACATCAGAATGCACATAATCAAGAATCTCTTCAGTTTTGTGTTTTCCAGTCCTAAAACAGACTCTAGTGTGTTTTTCAAGAACATACAAATTACAAAAATCGAGCTTGCGATTTTTAACACCATGCAACATGTTTCTTCTATGCAATTTCATCATCTCACGTTCACTAAGATGACCCAGACGCATATGTTATAGCTTTGTATTATCATCATCTGACTCCACATAATGAACTTCACCTACAACTGTACTCCCTAACAATTTGTAGATATTATTTGCAGTTAATTTTTTTTCATCATAGTCAGTGCACCCTTAACAATTGTGATAGTTTCCCTATCCTCATCTGCCTTAGGAATAAAACTTTTTTTTATGTAGAGTGCCCAAGGAAATCAAATTCTTATTCAGATTTGATATATGTCTGACATCACATAATGTTCTAACAGTGTCTTTATACATCTAAATTCTGACTTCACCAATATCAATAATATTGTAACATATATCATCATCTAAATATATTGAGTCAGAATTTGTTAACATGTATGAAGTAAACCACTCCCTGTTAGTTGTTATGTGATAAGAGCACGCTGAATCAAGAATCTATGCATCCATGAACTGAGTTGATGAAACTGAAAACATATCGTCATCACTGCAATCTGAATTGTCACTCTGCACCACATTTGCAAACTTTAATGATACATCACGTTTCTCCTCAATCTACTTCTTGAGCTTTGGACAATCTCTCTTCATATGACCTGACTCCTTGCATTTATAGCAATGAATTGTTTTTTTGCCTTTAGACTTTAATATAAAATTTCGTCTTCCAGAACACTCATTCTCTTTCTTCTTTCAATAATCCTGATTACTCTTCACATATAAATTGCCGCCATGAGAGTTTTCCCCTGCATTCTGCTTTTGCTGGTTGTGAGCCAACAATGCTCTAGTAATCTCATCAACTTTGATAGTTTTTTTCCCCATATGTCAGAGTAGTCACCAGATGTTCATAGAAAGAAGGAAATGAACACAACAAAATCATTGCTCGGTCTTCATCCTCAATACTCACATCAAACAGTGACAAATCTGTGATTATTTGATTGAAGTTATTCACATGCTGCGCCAGATCAGAGTCTTCTTGCATCTTCAGCCCATACAGCTTTTGCTTCAGATACAATTTATTCGTCATAGATTAGACACAAACTGAGTTTCTAATTTATTTCATACATCTCCTAGAGATTTTAGATTCATCACGTGATACATAACACAGTACGAATGCTACAGCTCGTTGTGACAATTCTTCTCGATCTTCATCCTCCATAACATCTGGTTTCGTTGACACTTGCTACACCACGTCATTGTATTGTTTGTTACAATCCAAAGCTAAAATTTCATCAAATTTCAACGAACCTTTCTACTGATTTCTTTGCTTTAGTTGCCAAATTACTTTCTTCAAACAAATCCTTCGTCGAAGCCGGAACTCCTGAATTCGCTGAATTGTTACCATCTGCCTCCGTTGCAAAGAAGAGCCCCTGTGGTGATTCTTTGCGCGATTGGCGAGTTCCTCTGCGAATCTGCTTCGCTGAAACACCGAAACCCGCTCGAACTTCGCCTGGTGGTCGCTGAAGAAGCCTTCTGCCGAACGTCGAACGCCTCTGTCGCATACGAAGGCTTCTCAGAACCTGGTCTGTCGTGATTCGCGACTTGTGTCGCGAATGCAAGAAGCTGCGCCGAACGTCGAAGTCTTCGCCGAATCTCCTCTGCAGAAATCGCTAATCCTGTGCCGATCTTCTTCTCCGATCTTTTCTTTGAAAATATGAAAAACTGCTGCAGTCGTTGAACTCCCCGAAGCCTTAGCAGCCGAAGCTGTCACCGAATTGTCGCGAACCTTGCCGAAACCCTTCCGCCGAATTCGCCCTGAATCGTAGAAACCCTACCCGACAATTCTTCTTCTTGCACCGAAATTTTTGTGCTCTAGAATTTCGCTCTGATACGCTTAGGGCGAAGAAAATATGAATTGACATAAATCCAGAATAACTCGCAGAGATTTCACGAGATTTGGCAAAAATGTCTACTTCATCGAAAGCAGAGCGGCGACATTCTTTCAACTCAAGAAAAAAAGTTTACAAGATTCTTTTCTGATTGGACAGATTCTTCCATTCCGCTCTGCTCCATTCTAACATCTATCCCTTATATGGTATATGAGTCATACCTAACACCTTCTTTATTCTTATTCGTATATATCTATTTTTTATCTTGTAATAGCGGAATGAAAATATTAATAACATTTCTTTTTTCATTTTCGTCCTCCCCATAATATGATTTGCTNCCGGTTGCTTCCTATTTCGCTAGCGGCTCTATACAACCTAATTGGTTTTATACTTTCTGTTGAGAAATTATGGCGAAGAAAAAATGAATCGACACAAATCCAGAATAACACACATAAATTTAACGAGGTTCGACAAAGATGTCTACGTCCTCGGGAGCAGAGCAGTGACTTTCTTTTAACTCCAGAATAAAGGTTACAGGATACTAAATATAGGCCTAAGGTTACAAACAAGCATATTTATAACCTTAGAATAAACCCTGAACATAATATGTAATTAAAAAATTACCTCTGTACCATAGCGCGAGGCGTTGCCCTCGCATCCCCAACACACATAACGAAACTCCCACGATTGGACAAATTCTTCCGCTTCGCTTCGCTTCGTTCCAACATTTGTCCCTTATATGATATATGAGTCATATCTAACAAATCTTCACCTTAGTGAATATACAACCCCTTAGGAGAAATATATTATGGAGTTTCTTACACACTGAAGTGGGTTGGGTCACCACGTTTTTCCAGCAACTGCAAACATTCAACAAGTCCAAGCAATACAAAACTTGTTGATAGTAACTGACTTGGTCAACATATCACTGCATTTTCATCAGTATGAATCTTTTGCAACAGTATCTCACCAGAAGCAATTAATTCTCTGATCTTGTGATACCTGACATCGATATGCTTGGTTCTCGCATGGTACACCTGATTCTTAGCCAGATAAATAACACTTTGACTATCACAATGCAACTGAACTCCAACCTGCTCAACACTCAGTTCCTTTACTAGCCCAGCAAGCCATAAGACTTCTTTTGCAGCTTCAGTTCCTGTCATGTACTCAGTTTCAGTCGTAAATAATGTCACAATTGACTGAATTGTTGATTTCCAACATGTAGGCCCTCCACCAAGAATAAACACATACCCAGTTGTAAACATTCTGCCATCCAAACCACCTGCATAGTCTGAATCAACGTACCCCACAACTGAAGGATCATTCTGTTGACTGCCAAAAACAATTTCATGTCCTAAAGTACTCTTCAGATACATGAAAATCCACTTGACTGCTTCCCAAATTCATCTTCCAGGTTTATACATGTATTTGCTGACTTGACTAACAATATGAGTCAAATCATAGCAAGTACATACCATTACATACATCAAGCAGCCAACTACACTGACATATGAAACTTTTGCCATGTCTTCCATTTCTGTATGTCTTAGGACGCTGTTATGAAAAAAACTTAAAAATGATTTTCCAATGGAGTGCTCACAGGCTTTATTTTGTTCATCTCAAACCTATCCAACACTTTCTCAACATAGCCTTGTTGAGATAAACATAATCGTCTTGAGCCTCTATCTCGATGAATCTCCATTTCAAGAAGCTTCTTTGTAGGACCCAAGTCTTTCATGTCAAATTCTTGACTCAATAAAGCTTTCAAATCACAGACATCATTCATATTCTTTGTAACAATCAATATATCGTCAACATACAGTAACCGAAAGATAATAGAAAGATCATCAATGTTCTTCACATAAACACAACAATCATACTCACATCAGAATCATGTAGGAGTCAAACCGCTTGTACCATTGTCTTGGAGACTGTTTCAACCAATACAACGATTTCCTTAATCTGCAAACGAGATGCTTCTGTCCAGGTTAAGTGAACCCTTCTGACTGCTCCATGTTAATCTGCTCCTCCAAATCACCATGCAAGAAAACAGTTTTAACATCGATCTGTTCCAAATGCAAATCCCAAATAGCTACTAATGAAAACACTGTTCTGATTGAAGTATGACTGACCATAACAGAAAAAATTTCATCATATTTTATCCCCTTTTGCTGTGAAAATCTCTTGCTACCAGTTGAACATTGAACTTTTGTCAATCTTTTTCTGATACTGCTGGTTTTCTTCTGTACACTCATTTGCACCCAATAGTCTTCTTTCCCTCAGAAAACTGAACTAGCTCACATGTGCGATTTTTCTGCAAAGACTTCATCTCCTCAATCATTACACTCATTCATTTCTCTTTCTCCTGACTTGTGATAGCTCCTTGAAAAGTGGTTGAATTATCATTGATGATGAGAAGTGCACAAGAGACCAAGTCTTCATAACCCAATATGCTAGGAGATTTTATATTGGTGCGTCTCTGTTATCTCTGGCTAGATTGTAATTCTGCAGATCATCTGGAATGGATTAGCAGGTGTTGGATCTGAACCTTCAATTCTCTCAGTTGTTTCTAGATGTTGTTCTAAATTCATTTGCATTGTATCTGAACTGGAACTGTTCTGACACCTTGTTTTGATTCTGCTGCAACATGGACTATTCATTAAAAACCGCATCTCCACTTATCACCATCTTCTTTACAATCAGATCTCAAAACTTGTATCATTTCACACATTTCTTGTAGCCTAGAAGGATACACTTCTTGGATTTTGCATCAAATTTTAATTTTTCATCACCAGGTATATGTAAAAAAATAAGACAACAAAAAATTTGTAAATGATTGAAATTAACTGTCCATACCTCTTCTGTAACCTTGTAACCTAATGATACAGGTGATTTATTGATGAGATAATATGTCATATTCAAAGCTTCTGCCCAGAAACTCTTAGGAAGCCCTGCATTCAGTCTCAAGCATCTTGCCCTTTCAGTTAAGGACCTGTTCATCTTTTCTGCAACATCATTCTGTTGTAGTGTCTTGCGCACTGAAAAATGTCTCTGAATCTCATGCTCCTCACAAAATTTTTGAAACTACGAATCTGTGTACTCTTGTCATTATCAGATCTCAAATACTTGATCTTTTTGCCAATTTTGTTTTCCACCTCAGCTTTCCATAACTTGAATTTAGAGAATACTTCAGATTTCTGTTTCAAGAAATACACTCAAACTTTCCTGGATAAATTATCAATAAATGTAACAAATGCAGAAATCCTCCCAATGACGATTCCCTGGTAGGACCCTATACATCAGAATGCACATAGTCAAGAATTCCTTCAGTTTTGTGTTTTCCAGTCCTAAAACTGACTCTTGTATGTTTTTCAAGAACACACAAATTACAAAAATCGAGCTTGCGACTTTTAACACCATGCAACATGTTTCTTCTATGCAATTTCATCATCTCACGTTCACTAAGATGACCCAGACGCATATGTCATAGCTTTGTATTATAATCATCTGACTCCACAGAATAAACTTCACCTACAACCGTACTCCCCAAAAGTTTGTAGATATTATCTGCAGTTAAATTTTTTTCATCATAGTCAGTGCACCCTAAACAATTCTGATAGTTTCCCTATCCTCATCTGCCTTAGGAATAAAACTTTTTTATGTAGAGTGCCCAAAGAAATCAAATTCTTATTCAGATCTAGAATATGTCTGACATCACATAATGTTCTAATAGTATCATCATACATCTAAATTCTGACGTCACCAATACCAATAATATTGTAACATATATCATCATCTAAATATACTGAGTCAGAGTTTGTTAACATGTATGAAGTAAATCACTCATTGTTAGTTGTTATGTGATAAGAGCACATTGAATCAAGAATTCATGCATCCATGAATTGAGTTGATGAAACTGAAAACATATCGTCATCACTGTAATCTGAATTGTCACTCTGCACCATATTTGCAAACTTCAATGATACATCACGTTTCTCCTCAATCCGTTTCTTGAGCTTTGGACAATCTCTCTTCATATGGCCCGACACATTGCATTTGTAGCAATGAATTATTTTTTTGCATTTAGACTTTGATATGAAATTTCGTCTTCCAGAACACTCCTTCTCTTTCTTCTTTCAACGATCCTGATTACCCTTCACATAGAAACTGTCGCCATGAGAGATTTCCCCTGCATTCTGTTTTCGCTGGTTGTGAGTCAATAATGCTCCAGTAATGTCATCAACTTTGATAGTTTTTTTCCCACATGTCAGAGTAGTCATCAGATGTTCATAGGAAGAAGAAAATGAACACAACAAAATCATTGTTCGGTCTTCATCCTCATTACTCACATCAAACCGTGATAAATTTGTGACTATTTGATTGAAGTTATTCACATGCTGCGCCAGATCAGAGTCTTCTTGCATTTTCAGCCCATGCAGCTTTTGCTTCAGATAAAGTTTATTCGTCAGAGATTAGACATAAACTGAGTTTCTAATTTCTTTCATACATCTCCTAGAAATTTTAGATTCATCCGTGATACATAACACAAGCGTATAAGTGCTGTCGTATAAGTGCTGCCGCTCGTTGTGATAATTCTTCCAAATCTTCATCACATCTGACTTTTTTTTGCCCGCAAAGCCTTCAGGATGGCTTGCTGCGCCAACAAATCATCGTCATTATTTGTCACAATCCGAATTTAAAAGTTCCATCAAATTTCAACTAACCTTTCTACAGATTTCATTGTTACCATCTGCCTCCGTTGCGAAGAAGAGCCCCCCTGTGGCGATTCTTTGCGCGAATTCCTCTGCGAATCTGCTTCGCTGAAACACCGAAACCCGCTCGAACTTCACCTGGTGGTCGCTGAAGAAGCGTTGTGCCGAACGTCGAAGGCCTCTGTCGCATACGAAAGCTTCACAGAACCTGGTCTGTCGTGATTCGCGACTTCTGTGTCGCGAACGAAAGAAGCTGCGCCGAACGTTGAAGTCTTCGCCGAATCTCCTCTGCAGAAATCGCTAAACCTGTGCCGATCTTCTTCTCCGATCTTTTCTTTGAAAATATGAAAAACTGCTGCAGTCGTTGAACTCCCGAAGCCCTAGCAGCCGAAGCCGTCACCGAATTCTCGCGAACCTTGTCGAAACCCTCCGCCGAATTCGCCCTGAATCGTAGAAACCCTATCCGCCAATTCTTCTTCAACCGAAATTTTTGTGCACTAGAATTTCGCTTTGATATTGCTTGTCCAGAAATTAGGGCGAAGAAAACATGAATGGATAAAAATTCAGAATAACTCACAAAGATTTCAGGAGATTTGACAAATATACCTACGTCATCGAGAGCAGAGCAGCGACATTCTTTCAACTCAAAAAAAAAAAATTATAAGATACAGAATATATACGTAGGGTTATAAATGTTTATTTATAATCCTAGAGTAAACTCTGGGTACAATATGTAATTATAAAATTGTCTCTGTACCGTACCGCGGGGCGGTGGCCTCGTAACCCCAGCCCACATAACGAAATTTTTCCGATTGGACAGATTCTTCCGTTCCGCTCCGCTCCGTTCCAACATCTGTCCCTTATATGGTATATGAGTCATACCTAACACTCTTTATTCTTATCTGTATACGTATCTATTTTTTATCTTGTAATAGCGGAATGAAAATAATAATAACATTTCTTTTTTCATTTTCGTCCTCCCCATAATGTGGTTTGCATCCTGAGGAAACAACTTTCGGCTGAAGAAACAATTATTTAACTTTAGTTGTCTTCAAGATTATTTAACATCATTCCATGTTGGTGCACCATTCTAAAACTTCTCAATAAGGATTTATTGAGCCATTTTAAGCCGTTGAAATCTATTGAGACTCATTTGAGAGCACTTATCATCTCAAATTTAAGTTGACAGGACTCCTATTGTGTTTCATTTGCATCTTTCCATGTTTTATTCTTGTGTTCTTTCAAGTTTTTGATTCAGTTGCACTCATTTATCTTATCATTTACACCATAAGCTTTTATCGTATTGCTTTTACATATTCGATCAGTTCAATTTTATTTAGATTTCTATGTTTTATTCATGCGATCTTAAAATCTCTTCTTGCCAATTCTTCAATGTTTATCATCCTCTACACTCAGGATTTTTGGCTAGTTCATTGTCATTGCTTAATTAAAACTTTAGATTTTACCTATGTAGCTTTTTGTGTTTGGTTCTTCTTTTATAGTATTCTTCGTGTATCCAATTCTTATTGTTCTTGTTAATGCTTTATAAGATCTGCAAATTTTGTTTATTGAAGGGTAGGGCTANCTTTAAATTTTACCTATGTAGCTTTTTGTGTTTGGTTCTTCTTTTATAGTATTCTTCGTGTATCCAATTCTTGTTGTTCTTGTTAATGCTTTATAAGATCTGCAAATTTTGTTTATTTAAGGGTAGGGCTGTAAGCGAGCCGAGCTTGAGCGAGCTCAGGCTTGGCTCGTGTTCGGCTCGTTCGAAATAGCTCGTGTTCGAAACGACTCGTGTTCGTGTTCGGCTCGTGAACAGTGTGTTCGTGTTCGATTCGATTTAACTAGTGGTGTTCGTGTTCGGCTCGAAATTGACTCGTTAAACTAAAATTGAGAAAAATAGATGTAAAGTGTGAGATTCAAATCTTGATCAGNCGGCTCGAAATTGACTCGTTAAACTAAAATTGAGAAAAATAGATGTAAAGTGTGAGATTCAAATCTTGATCAAATATATACAAAAGAAGACACTAATCACATTGCCACATGAGGTGTTATGATTTAAACATAATATATAATATATTATTATATAAATAATAGATGTAATATATTGTTATATAAAAAGTTATATAATTTTTTTTTCAAGCCGAACACGAGCGAACAAACTGTTGTTTGTGTTCGGCTCGTTTACATTTCGAGCTTAAAAATATGTTTGTGTTTGGCTCGTTAGACTTAACGAACGAGCCGAACACGAGCTGCTTAACGAGCCGAACACGAGCTGTTCAAGAACAACGAGCCAAATTGACAGCCTTATTTAAGGGCTGTGTTATTACTGTTTTTTTTTTCTTTGCACTTGTATTTCTAATTTATTTGTAAACTATATTACTGATTTCGTATTTCATCGTGAAGTATTTATACTAATATTATTTACAATCATGTCTTTGAAGTCTTTGAACGATCAGACTGCTGAAGTTGTCTTAACTGAAATCTATTGCTCCTAACTTCATCTCATAAGTGCTTCACTAGGATTATAATTTGCCACCCTTTAGGTCTTCTTCAGCGTATAAATATAAATTAACTTATAAAAATAACTTATAATTTAGTTAGCTCTTGGGCTAGAAATCTCTGTTAGCCAAATACAATCTACATGCTTATGCAGCCTGTGCATGGGTCACTCATTCTAAGATTATGGGGATATTTGTTGTGGGTCCCTCCCATTTCAATTGGGGAAAATCTATGTTATTAAAAAAAAAAGGTTTTTCCTTCTCTTTGCAAAACACGAATTACCACTTGGAATTTCCAAATTTCTGCTCTCCTATTCGACTCTCCCTTGCGCTCTCTCTCATTATTGTCTGTGAACACAGGAGGCTAGCGTGACTTTGCTATTTTTTTGGTTGCTGCAATTAGCCTTGTGACTTCGAGGCTTTCGACAAAGTCAATTTTCTCGGAGACTTTCGAGGGTTTCGGGTCAGCAGCGTGAAAGGAATTCGGAGTAATATTATTTCATTTTTCTTAAATTTGATAAGTTTATCAAACCCTTGTGTTTGTTGGAGTTAATGTATACCACCCATTTGGTAATGATTGATTATTAATTCCTCTATGAGTGTTCTAGAGAAGAATTTTGTGTATCAATTAAGTTGATTAATAAATGTATTTAAGTGACCCACGGGTTTCATGTTTTTTACCCTATTTTAGGTGGTTTGCACAGTAAAATTTGGTGTTGTTTATCGTTTCATCAATTTCGTTGTGTTTTTGTGCTGTAGTGGATTTTTTTATTATTTTTTTCAACAAGTGGTATTAGAGTTAGGTTCCTCTAGTGATTATTTTTTGCTAGCCAAATGAAGTGTGTCCACTAATAATAACAATACAATGATTAAACTTACAACAACCAATTACTAGATTTAGAAGTCACGTATGGAGGACTTGCTTTATTGTTTGAACCTAAAAGATACACTTTTGGGTAATAAGGGCTAACCGATAAAGATGTCTGATAAGGATTGGGCTAGGTTTAATAGAAAAACCATTGATAATATTCGACAATAGGTTGACAAGAGTGTTTATCAACATGTTGTTGATGAGACAAATGCTAGCAACGTTTGCGAAACTCTAAGGGTGTTATACGAAAAGAAAATTGCACAAAATAAAATCTTTCTTTTCAGAAAATTGATGTATCTTAGGTACAATGATAGGAATGCAATTTCTAATCACTTGAATGATTTCAAAAGATATTGAATTAATTAGCAACTTGGGATATGAAGTTAGAAGATGAGGTCTTTGCATTGTGTCCGATTGGTTTCTTGTTGGCAAATTGGGAGACTATTGTTTTTCCTCTTAACAATTCTGCTCCAAATGATATTCTTACCTTGAAGATGGTGAAAGAGAGTACGCTGAATGATGTAAACATAAGAACTGAACGAGAGATAAGGACACAGAGGCATGTGCTAGTTTTAGAGAAACAGGGTAGAAGCAGAGCTCAAATCATAAGGGCCTCGAAAGCTATGACAGCTAACGAGGAAAATCTCTGACAAGAAATGAGTGCAAATGTTTTCACTGTGTTAAACAAGGGCATAAACGAACCCAATGCAAATTTGTTAAAAAGAGAACAAAAGTAGAAACAAAATGAAGAAATAAAGAAAATGATGCCAACATAACAGCCGCCGCAGATGGGGTTGTTATTATTCTTTTGTGATAGCAAGAGCATTAATCGCACATGGCAAGATTCTTTTTGTGTGGTTGATTTTGGTGCTTCATTTAATGTCACTTCTTGTCATGATGTGTATTCTTTCTACAATGAAAGTGAGTTTGATCATGTCAAGATGGGAAACGATTGAAAATGGAAAATTGTGGGCATATATGATGTCTACATGATAACTAATGCTAGATATCGATTGTGTCTGAAAAATTTAGTGTATGCTCTTAGAGACGAGAGGTCTAAACTTGATAGCAAAACATGACATTGCATCTTTATTGGGTATAATAACGATGAATTTGGGTATAAATTTTGGGATCCGATTGACAAGAATGTTATTAGAAGTAGAGATGCAGTTTTTTTTGGAGATCGGACCATTGTAGATTTTGCTAAATCAATTGAGTCAAAGTCTAATAGTGAAGAACGTGTTGATTCAGGAATAACTCGTCCAACTGTAGTGCATGGTAATGATGATAGAGATATACATGATGATGAGACACTTCCAACTAATGATGATCCAATTGATGAGAACCTAAAAGTGGTACTAGTTGAACATTTATTTAGAAGATCCAACAGAGAGAGAACATTCTAGGAGATATTCTACTAGTGAATTTGTGATGCTTACTGGCAAGGGGAGAACTATAGTCTTATCTAAAGGTTTTGTCACATCAGGTGAAACTGCTAAAGGGCGTGAAAGTTTTAAAAAGTAAATGGGTATTCAGACTGAAGTTAGAAGTGAATTGCTAAGCCAAAATGCAAAGCAAGGTTGATTGTGTAGGGATTTGATCCGACAAAAAGTGTCGATTTCAATGAAATTTTCTCACCAATGGCGAAAGATGGGTTCAATCCGAGTTGTTTTAGGATTAATTGTCGGTTTGAATTTGAAGGTGGAATATTTTGATCTAAAGACAATCTTTCTGCAAGGTAATTTAGAGGAGGAGATTTACGTGGAGCAATCTAAGTGCTTCAGAGATAAAGGAAAAGAAGATCTTGTTTGTAGATTGAGAAAAAGTTTATACAGGCTTAAGCAAGCACCAAGACAATAATGGTAAATTTTGATGTTTTTATGGAAACAAATGGGTACAATAAAAACTACTTTTGATAATATTTTTTTTGTAAAATAAGTTTTGTGATAGTGATATTTTGATTCTCTTACCATATTTCGATGATATATTGATCGTTGGTCATAATGGGACTAAGGTTGAGAAACTCAAGAAAGAACTTAGTAAATCTTTTTCCATGAAAGATCTGGGTCCGGTATTGCAAATACTTGGAATAAAGATTATTCATGACGANCCTTGAAGATGGTGAAAGAGAGTACGCCGAATGATGTAAACATAAGAACTGAACGAGAGATAACGACACAGAAGCATGTGTTAGTTTTAGAGAAACAGGGTAGAAGCAGAGCTGAAATCATAAGGGCCGCGAAAGATATGACAACTAACGAGGAAAATCTCTGACAAGAAATGAGTGCAAATGTTTTCACTGTGTTAAACAAGGGCATAAACAAACCCAATGCATATTGTTAAAAAGAGAACAAAAGTAGAAACAAAATGACGAAATAAAGAAAATGATGCCAACATAACAGTCGTCGCAGATGGGGTTGTTATTATTCTTTTGTGATAGCAAGAGCATTAGTCGCACATGGCAAGATTCTTTTTGTGTGGTTGATTTTGGTGCTTCATATAATGTCAATTATTGTCGTGATGTGTATTCTTTCTACAATGAAAGTGATCATTTCAAGATGGGAAAAGATCTAAAATGGAAAATTGTGGGCGTATATGATGTCTACATGATAACTAATGCTAGATATCGATTTTGTCTGAAAAATTTAGTGCATGCTCTTAGAGACGAGAGGTCTAAACTTGATAGCAAAACATGACATTGTATCTTTATTGGGTATAATAACGATGAATTTGGGTATAAATTTTGGGGTCCGCTTGACAAAAATGTTATTAGAAGTAGCGATGCAGCTTTTTTTGGAGATCAGACCATTGTAGATTTTGCTAAATCAATTGAGTCAAAGTCTATTAGTGAAGAGCATGTTGATTCAGGAATAACTCGTCCAATTGTAGTGCATGGTAATGATGATAGAGATATACATGATGATGAGACACTTCCAACTAATGATGATCCAATTGATGAGAACCTAAAAGTGGTACTAGTTGAACATTTATTTAGAAGATCCAACAGAGAGAGAACATTCTAGGAGATATTCTACTAGTGAATTTGTGATGCTTACTGGCAAGGGGAGAACTATAATCTTATCTAAAGGTTTTGTCACATCAGGTGAAACTACTAAAGGGCGTGAAAGTTTTAAAAAGTAAATGGGTATTCAGACTGAAGTCAGAAGTGAATTGCTAAGCCAAAATGCAAAGCAAGGTTGGTTGTGTAGGGATTTGATCAGACAAAAAGTGTCGATTTCAATGAAATTTTCTCACCGATGGCGAAAGATGGGTTCAATCCGAGTTGTTTTAGGATTAACTGTCGGTTTGAATTTGTAGGTGGAATATTTTGATCTAAAGACAATCTTTTTGCAAGATAATTTAGAGGAGGAGATTTAGTGGAGCAATCTAAGTGCTTCAGAGATCAAGGAAAAGAAGATCTTGTTTGTAGATTGAGAAAAAGTTTATACAGGCTTAAGCAAGCACCAAGACAGTAATTGTAAATTTTTGATGTTTTTTATGGAAACAAATGGGACAATAAAGACTACTTTTGATAATATTTTTTTTTGTAAAATAAGTGTTGTGATAGTGATATTTTGATTCTCTTACCATATTTCGATGATATATTGATCGTTGGTCATAATGGGACTAAGGTTGAGAAACTCAAGAAAGAACTTAGTAAATCTTTTTCCATGAAAGATCTGGGTCCGGTATTGCAAATACTTGGAATAAAGATTATTCATGACGGAGAAAAACAAGCTATGGATATCTCAAGAGAGGTACATAGAGAAAGTCCTTGAAAGATTAAATATGAGTAGCGCTAATCGAGTTGTATCTCTAATTGCAGACCGATTTAAACTTAACACTAAACAATGCCCTATAAGTGAAATTGAGAAGAAAAATTTCTTTTATGCATATGTTGTGGATAGCTTTATGTATGTTATGATATATACGAGGCTAGATGTTGCTCATGTTTTTGGCATTAATAGTCGATTTCTTTCCAATCCAAAAAAGAGCATTAAGAAGCAGTTAAGTGAATTTTTAGGTATCTCGAATGTTTTTCAAAAGTTTGTTTATATTTTAAAAATAATAATCCTATTTTAGATGTAGATATGACTAGTGATGTTGACTCGATGAAGTCTACTTCGGAATATTTGATTACTTTTTCGAGGGAGCATTTTCATAATAATCTAAACTACAAAGTGTGACTTTGTCAACTATAGAGAATGATTGATCACAATAACTTGCAAAAATTGTTGTCGATGAACAATTTCCTACAAGAGTTGGGTCATACGCAGAATAAGTTTGTCTTATACTTTGATAATCATAATGCAATTCATCCCACTAAGAATTTCACATTCCATTTACATTTGAAGTATTGATGTAAGATATCATTGGATTCGTGTGTGTTAGACTCAAATATGTTACAACATAAGAAGATCCATACCGACGAGAATGGCTCTGATATGATTACAAAAATATTACCGAAAGAGAAGCTTATAGTATGCTGAGAAATTACAAGTATAGTAGAGCATTTTCTCCAAGTGAGCGGGAGGTGAAGATTGTTGTGGGTCTCACCCGCGTGATGGAAACAACCTTCAAATGGGGAAAACTGATTTTCGGTTTTTCCTTTTATGTTTATTTTAAAGTTTTTTTTTTTTAAAGTTTCTTTGCAAAGCATGAACCACCACTTAAAATTCTCAAATGCTTGTTCTTCCATTTGATCTGGTGAAACTACTAAAGGTCGTGAAAGTTTTAAAAAGTAAATGGGCATTCAAACAGAAGTCAGAAGAGAATTGCTAAGCCAAAAAGAAAAGAAAGGATGCTTGTGAAGGAATTTGGTCTGCCAAAAAGTGTCAATTTCGATGAAATTTTCTCACCGATAGTGAAAATGGGTTCAAGCGTTTTTTTAGGATTAGCTGTTNATATACGAGGCTAGATGTTGCTCATGTTTTTGGCATTATTAGTCGATTTCTTTCCAATCCAAAAAAAGAGCATTAAGAAGCAATTAAGTGAATTTTTAGGTATCTCGAAGGTTCTTTAAAAGTTTGTTTATATTTTAAAAATAATAATCCTATTTTAGATGTAGATATGACTAGTGATGTTGACTTGATGAAGTCTACTTCGGAATATTTGGTTACTTTTTCGGGGGGAGCATTTTCATAATAATCTAAACTACAAAAGTGTGACTTTGTCAACTACAAGAATGATTGTTCACAATAGCTTGCAAAAAATTGTTGTGGATGAAGAATTTCCTACAAGAGTTGGGTCATACGCAGAATAAGTTTATCTTGTACTATGATAATCAGAGTGCAATTCATCTCACTAAGAATTTCACATTTCACTTACATTCGAAGTATTGATGTAAGATATCATTGGATTCGTGATGTGTTAGACTCAAAGAGGTTACAACATAAGAAGATCTATACCGACGAGAATGGTTCTGATATGATTACAAAAATATTACCGAAAGAGAAGCTTATAGTATGCTGAGAAATTACAAGTATAATAGAGCATTTTCTCCAAGTGAGCGGGAAATGAAGATTGTTGTGGGTCTCACCCACGTGAAGGAAGCAACCTTCAAATGGGGAAAACTGATTTTCGGTTTTTCCTTTTATGTTTATTTTAAAGCTTTTTTTTAAGTTTCTTTGCAAAGCACGAACCACCACTTAAAATTCTCAAATGCTTGTTCTTCCATTTGATTTGGTGAAACTACTAAAGGGTGTGAAAGTTTTAAAAAGTAAATGGGCATTCAGACTAAAGTCAGAAGAGAATTGCTAAGCCAAAATGAAAAGCAAGGCTGCTTGGGAAGGGATTTGGTCCGCCAAAAAGTGTCGATTTCGATGAAATTTTCTCACCGATGATGAAAATGGGCTCAAGAGTTTTTTTAGGATTAGCTGTCAGTTTGAATTTGAAGGTATAATATTTTGATCTAAAGACAATCTTTCTTCAAGGTAATTTAGAGGAGATTTACATTGAGCAATCTAAGTGCTTCAGAGATAAAGGAAAAGATGATCTTGTTTGTGGATTGAGAAAAAGTTAATACAGGCTTAAGAAAGCACCAAGACAGTAACAACAAAATTTTGATGTTTTTATAGAAACAAATGGGTACACTAAAGACTACTTCAAATAATATTTTTTTTGTAAAATAAGTTTTGTAACAGTGATATTGTGCTTCTCTTACCATATTTCGATGATATATTGATCGTTGGTCATGTGGGGACTAAGACTGAGTAACTCAAGAAAGAACTTACCAAGTCTTTTTCCATGAAAAATCTGGGTCGGTATTGCAAATACCGGGAATGAAGATTCTTCATAACGGAGAAAAACAAGCTATAGATATCTCAAGAGAGGTACATAGAGAAAGTTCTTGAAAGATTAAATATGAGTAGCACAAATTCAGTTGTATCTCTAATTGCAGGCCAGTTTAAACTTAGCATTAAATAATGCCTTACAAGTGAAATTGAGAAGCAAAATTGGTTTTATGCATCTGCTGTGGATAGCTTGATGTATGCTATGATATGTACGAGGCTAGATGTTGCTCATGTTGTTGGCATTATGAGTCGAAGCAGTTAAGTAGATTTTTACGTATCTCGAAGGTTCTTCAAAAGTGTGTTTATATTTTAAAAATGATAATCCTATTTTTGATGTAGATATGACTAGTGATGTGGACTCGATGAAGTCTACTTCAGAATATTTGGTTACTTTTTCGGGGGAAGCATTACATGATAATTTAAACTACAAAAGTGTGACCTTGTCAACTACAGAGAATGATTTATCAAAATAGCTTGCAAAAAATTGTTGTGGATGAAGAGTTTCCTACAAGAGTTGGGTCATATGCATAATAAGTTTGTCTTATACTATGATAATTAGAGTACAATTCATCTAACTAAGAATATCACTTTCCACTCACATTCGAAGTATTGATGTAAGATATCATTGGATTTGTGATGTGTTAGACTCAAAGACATTACAACATAAGAAGATCCATACCGACGAGAATGGTTTTGATATGATTACAAAAATATTACCGAAAGAGAAGCTTATAGTATGCTGAGAAATCACATATACAATAAAGTCTTTTCTCCACGTGAACGGGAGGTGAAGATTGTTGTGGGTCTCACCTACGTGAAGGAAACAACCTTCAAATGGGGAAAATTGATTTCCGGTTTTTCCTTTTATCTTAATTTTAATTTTTTTTTAAGTTTCTTTGCAAAGCACGAACCACCACGTAAAATTTTCGAATGCTTGCTCTTCCATTTGATCTGGTGAAACTACTAAAGGGTGTGAAAGTTTTAAAAAGTAAATGGGTATTCAGACTGAAGTCACAAGAGAATTGCTAAGCCAAAATGCAAAGCAAGGTTGGTTGTGAAGGGATTCGGTCAAACAAAAACTGTCGATTTCGATAAAATTTTCTCAGCGATGGTGAAGATGGGTTCAATCCGAGGTTTTTTAGGATTAGCTCTCAGTTTGAATTTGGAGGTAGAATATTTTGATCTGAAGATAATCTTTCTTCAAGGTAATTTAGAGGAGGAGATTGACATGGAGCAATCTAAGTGCTTCAGAGATAAAGGAAAAGATCTTGTTTGTAGATTGAGAAAAAATTTATACAAGCTTAAGCAAGCACCAAGACAGTAATAGCAAAATTTTAATGTTTTTATAGAAACAAATGGGTACAACAGTAAAGACTACTTGTGATGATACTTTTTTTTGAAAAATATGTTTTGTGATAGTAATATTGTGCTTCTCTTACCATATTTAGATGATATATTGATTGTTGGTCATGATGGTGTTAAGACTGAGAAAGTCAAGAAAGAACTTAGCAAGTCTTTTTCCATGAAACATATGGATCCAATATTGCAAATAATTGGAATTAAGATTATTCATGACGGAGAAAAACAAGCTATGGATATCTTAAGAGAGGTACATAGAGAAAGTTCTTGAGAGATTAAATATGAGTAGCGTGAATCCAGTTGTATCTCTAATTGTAGGCCAGTTTAAACTTAGCACTAAACAATGCCCTACAAGTGAAATTGAGAAGCAAAATGTGTTTTAGTATCTGTTGTGGATAGCTTGATGTATGCTATGATATGTACGAGGCTAGATGTTGCTCATGTTGTTGGCATTATCAGTCGATTTCTTTCAATCCAAAAAACGAGCATTCATAAGCAGTTAAGTGGATTTTCAGGTATCTCGAAGGTTCCTCAAAAGTTTGTCAACTACAAAAGTGTGACTATGTCAACTACAAAGAATGATTGATCACAATATCTTGCAAAAAACTGTTGTGGATGAAGAATTTCCTACAAGAGTTGGGCCATACGCAAAATAAGTTTTTCTTATATTATGATAATCAGATAATCTAAACTACAAAAGTGTGACTTTGTCAACTACAGAGAATGATTGATCACAATAGCTTGCAAAAAAATATTGTGGATGAAGAATTTCCTACAAGAGTTGGGACATACACAAAATAAGTTTTTTTCTTATACTATGATAATCAGAGTGCAATTCATCTCACTAAGAATTTTACATTCCACTCACATTCGAAGTATTGATGTAAGATATCATTAGATTCGTGATGTGTTAGACTTGAAGATGTTACAGCATAAGAAGATCCATACCGACAAGAATGGTTCTGATATGATTATAAAAATATTACCGAAAGAGAAGCTTATAGTATGCTGAGAAATCACAAGTATAGTAGAGCCTTTTCTCCACGTGAGCGGGAGGTGAAGATTGTTGTGGGTCTCAGCCACGTGAAGGAAATAATCTTCAAATGGGGAAAATTGATTTCCGGAATTTTCTTTTATGTTTATTTTAATTTTTTTTTTAAGTTTACGTGCAAAGCACCTCCACTTAAAATTTTCGAATGCTTGCTCTTCCATTTGACTTTCCCTTTCGCTCTCTCTCGTTGTGGTTTCAAACAAAGGAGGCCGGTGTGACTTAACTGTTTTCGGTGGCAGCAATTTGCCTCGTGACTTCGAGGTATTTGACAACAACAATTCACCTCGCAATTTTAAGGGTTTTGGGGCAGGATTGTGAAAAGAATCCAAAGTAAGAAGATTTCTCTTAAATTTGGTGAGATTATCAAATTCTTTTGTTTGATAGAGTTGATGTATACCACCTATTTAGTTATGGTTGACTATTGATTCCTCTAGGAGTGTTCTAGAGAAAAACTTTGTGTACTCGTTATATTGATTACCCATGATTCTCACATTGTTTTAGGAGGTTTCCATACTAAAATTTGGTGTTATTTATTTCATCAATTCCGTTGTGTTTGTGTAGTGAGTTTTTGTCTCGCTTTTTTCAACAATATTATGTATAGAATTGAACTATGAGCTTCCTTTTAGTAATATATGTAATCTGTTCGTTGCTTTTTAGAAGAATAGTCCTTCAACATTTCATTTGGTTGGACGTTTCTCGTTTATATGAACTTTTCCAGAGATATCTGTTTACTTAATAGAAGTTAGCAGATTTTGTCGTCTGATATACTTGTGTTAGTTATGTTTAGTCAAATCAAGATCATGCTTGGACTTCTGGTTTGACCAGAAAATTACCCAACATCAATATTGTCAACCCAAATATTTATCCGATTTATTAAACCGAGTAAAAATTTTGACTTAAAAACTTAACCCCTGTCCTAACATGAAATACATTGTTAGCTACAAGTACCCAATTTGGTCATCACAAGATAAAAATAATAATAGTAAAAGATATTTTAGCATGAATTTTTGTTAAAAAAGAATAAAATAATTAAATCACTGTTTTTATGTTGACATGAATCATATTTGATACAGCATGAATTTGACCTTTTTTTATTACTTAAACAAATCTGAATATTACATCGATTGACCAAAATTCAAAATTTGTGTGTAAATTTTATGTTGAATTTTTATTTCATGTTTGAATAAGGGTTTGTGTTTGGTTCATTATTGGAGAAAATATTACGTCCGGTTTGTGCGGTCGATGACATGACATGGTACATTCCTCGCCATCATTGGCACGTACGAATAATGGACGTAATATTTTCTCCCAATATTGACACCTAATATTATTCTTTAAGTATAGTTTTTTTTTTAATATGGGAAAAAAAGAAGAAAATTTAGAAATATTGATTCCTCAATACAATTTATAGGATCCTAATTCTGCAATATTTTCACATTTAAAAGGAAAAAAAAAACCACTGGAAGCAATAAAAGTCCTATAGTATATCCAGATGAAATGGCCACTAAAAATTATCCTTTCATGTTGCATGATACAAAATGACCTATCTAAAACGAGGCGAAGCGCAATTAAATCTTCTTCGTTCAGGCTTCCTTTCATGAAAAACTTGGTGCCACCAACATTGTGACCCAATTAAAAAGGTTGAATTATGGAGGAAACATTTTAATGGGCTTTGTTGAAGCAACACAGCTTCGATCAGGTTTCAAATACTTTTGATATGTATACTTAACTGGCTTGCAGCATGCTGCTTTCTGAAATTTCAATATCATCTCCGCACAACTACTGAATTGGAGTTTTCATAGCGAGCGTGTTTATTGAGTAATCTGGTCTAAGGTGGATTCATTTTCAAGTTGGAGCGTGCCACAAATATTGCCAACGCACAAAGCATGCATAGTTTGTATTTCAAAGATTCATTTTCGACGAGACAGAGTTCAATAAGGTAGAAAGCCAAATCTTCTATCTTTTTGTCAGACTGTGCAGCTCTCTAAAATCTTAACATGAAGACATAAGGAGTTGGTACATTTAAACGAAAGTTCAGCTTTTTCAATATGAAAATCTTCATTCCAAGCATTTCATCCTTGGTATATTGGTTTACTGATAAGGTGATCAGTTCATCAACCTGCAACAAACTTAGTGCGCCAGTAATCTTCACATTTAGATGCCAGAAGAAGCGTGGGAAGACCAAACAATTGCAACTCATTCTTTTTTATATTAACAATCGAAAGTAATCTGTCAAGCAGCTCTATCATGGGGAAAAGAGATTCTTACATCAGCTGATACTTGTGGTGTACTTCAATTAACCAGTTGATCAACACGCTTCGCATCTTCGAAGTAATATCTGATTGTTTGTCCATGAAGCTCGCTAAAGAAGGACGTTCTATCTCCATTGCCCAATAATACTGATAGATGACATCAACATACTCGGCTACTTCCAAAGGGTTCGTGGTATCATTAATATTGNCCTGTCGCTCCTTGACTTCGTTGGTATCATTTTGACGGCTCGATGCCGATGAGCTGCCGCCCATTCGGGATACGACGATTTGTCCTCTGCCCTTATGACTTGGACGTGCTTTGACGTGTTGGGATATCCCCGTCAAGATGATTTAGGTTATTTCGTGGGCCCCGTGTGCCGATGAGCCACTACCCATTCGGGATGTGAGAGACTCACTCTCTGCTCGATGACTTAGCACGAACTTTGAAGCATCGGGACTGTTCCCACACGGAATAACCTTCCTTTGAGTACCTATTGCCCCAGGTTCACGATAATCCAAGCGAAACTCCTTTTATCGAGAGTATTCTTGGGTCCCCCCAAGATGTAATTAACCAAGTGGGATACGTCCCCTTGGGAGTGCTCTTGACCCCAGAACAGACACCTACACCTGAATCTCTGGTTATGGGTAGTCTACGTAGGTATTCTTTCGCGGATATCGGTTTAAGGTGCTTTCGTCCGATCTTGTTTGGACGGACACTCTTAACCTATCCTTGCGAGGTTTACCGCACGTAGGCTCTCCACGTTTTGTGTTTTCTCTTGTTTGTCGTTTTGTCGTATGTCCCTTCTTATTCGGTTCCTCTCCTCTTTGAATCACTAATTTGATTTGGGAGGGAGATTTATTCGAATAGGGGAAGTATACGACGATCGACAGGCTGACGACTCCTTCTAAAATTAAAGAGAGAAAAACAAACGAAAACA